>BHDV01031064.1:42525-67278 GCA_005406045.1 Adoxophyes honmai
GTGAAAGACGGACAAACAAACAAACAAACAAACAAACAAACAAACAAACAAACACACTTTCACATTTATATATTGGTACGGATTCCCAAATGGGGTAGGTAGAGCACACGAAACGTTACGTAAACAAAACTAAGACTATTTCGAGTTTCATAGACACTGTCTGTTAGCAAAATTTTAAATTTAAAGCTTAATGGGGTAAATATAATAGCGAGGTTGCTTGCCTGTCGCCTAAAGCATACCTCCTGCCTTCTTTAGTCGCCTCTTACGACATCTGAAGAAGAAACGGAGAGGTGTAAACCACATACTTTTAACCTCTCTCAAAAAAAGAACTTCTCAGTTTGGCTAGTATGTAACCAAATAAGGAAGTTATTTGGTTACATACTTATAAAAAACATAGTTATGTTATAAAATTGTTTGTTGATTCCCCTTGCCAATTTTATCCTACAGGGTACATTATTGTATTTTATTGTCACACTGTAGTTCAACCCACTGTGATGGTGGACTGTTACGAATACCTCTTCATGATTCTTCTCGGTGCTCGAATAAAACCAGTTGAGAGCGGAAACGACATTTGAATGCCAATTCTGTTGACTGTACTTTTATACTGTCTTTAAAGTTCAAAATTTCAACCGGCTGAGAATGCTATCCTAATTTCAACTGACCATTTGATTTTTTTTTTAGAATTTAAATATAATGCCAGGCAAGGATTCTATTTATAAACTACTTTATTGTACCTACCGTTAACTATTGCCGTAAGGTGGCGAAAATAATACTTTTTTTTCTACTTAGTCGTTGCAGCTTCTAACGGTAATAGCTTTCAAAGATAATTCGAAACACACCTATTTTATACAGAAATGAAATCAAACTTGTGACACAAAATAAGTGTTTCTTATTCAGCTAATGCTGGACAATGGAATGTACTAACTCAATTAAGTTTCTTCGTCTTAATAAACTTGAGGCTTTCATACATTGAGGTCGTGACTTTGTTCCATCTTAGTATGAAAATCGAATAATTACCCTGGCTAATTTAATCATTTGAATTAATACATTATGATGCAGCATTAACTGAGTAAGGAACATACATTTTCTATCACCAATTTGATTCCACCCTGTATTATATTAGTAAAGCTTATGCTTTCCCTGCGTGATCTACCAAAACAATTTCAAAAACATATTAGTCAAAATCACCACCATGTGAGGTAACCCACTGAACTAAATAAGGTAAAGGGTCCCATAACTCACGGCACGTAATGCCCAACAAATATAAAAAGGTTAAAAATCGTTCATACGCCATTTCTCCCGCCTCCGGGAAGCGTCTACCCGCCGCCATAAAAGAAACTATGCGCAATTTCACAGCCCTAGGCTTCCGAGGATAAAAATATAACGGCTGGGGCCATTTCAAATCTAAAACTGACATTTGAATTCGAATTTCACAGGTATAAAAGTAAGTGTTGACATAAAATGCCTGGTATTGGATAAGTCGGTAGCCTAAGTGCAATTTAAAGTGATGAGATAATAATATTGTCGTTGCTGTAACATGTTTTATAGAGGTGTTGAAAGTAAGGTGCTTTTTAATCATCTCTACTATACTTGTACTTATAACGTACTTGACCGCGTCCACTCTGTCAAGAGTGCACGACAAAGATGAAAAGTGTAGTTCCTTAACAAGTTGAATGTCAACTTGAAAATAAATGATTAGCTCGATGGGCCGCGGCGGACACCGTGTGACCGCCAGCATGCCGGGCCTAGGGGACCACGTCGAATAACAGTGTCCGCGCGTCTTCTGTTACTTCCACTTCCGACGTCTCCAGACGGCCGACAGACAGCGTTTTGAGTGTTTTTACAAAGGCAGTTGCCCCGTGCGGCCCTACTGTACAGACTGGTCACTTGGTACGAAAAAAATCGAAAAAAACTTAGAATTTATAGGCCTTTTAAGGAGATGGTACCAAAATTTTGGAGGTACAGAGAAAACACATTGACGTTTCATTGACGTTTCTTGATTTACGGTCTGGCCCCTATTGATCTACTGAGTTTAGCTCGGTAAGTAGCCGCGGCGGCTGCTCCAAAACACTGCGCGAAACCGCTTTGTTTGAGTAAACTTAACTCTATTTAAAACGCGTGTCATCAGTATTTATCATTACGAGTGAGTATCGTGTTCTTAAAGGTAGTTTTAGGAATGTCTTTCAACGCGTTAAGGCTTTTTTAACGGTTAAGCTGTAAACTTACCGATGTCAGACGCGCCGGCCGCGTGTAGCAGATCCGCCAGCAATTCCGGCTCGTGGCACGCGATGGCCAGCCGGTCGTCTTGCAGGCTGAGCCGCGCGGCCTCCAGCTCGCCCGGCGCCGCCTCGCGCAGCTGCAGCGCCACCGAGCCCTCGCCGCCCACCGCGGCGCTGTACATCAGCACGGCGCGCGGCGAGAACGTCGGCAGCGGCAGGCGCGTTGTTGCTACCTGGGGAAGGAGAGCAGCGTGTTGCCAGGGTATACATACATACATACATACAATCATGTCTATGTTCTCAAATGGGGTAGGCAGAGCGCACGAAACATGATATAGGCAAAACTATTTAATGCTTCGTTGCCATATGGTCGTCTTATATTGAATCGCGACACTTGCAAAATAATGAAACAAAAGACTTACTAATTTAAACTACCTAAAAATAAAGTAGGTAATTAAAATTTTAATGAAAAAGATCCCCGCCGAGACCGCTACCCCGGGGTAATGTGCTCAAAGGGCTGTCGGCGTTTCTTCTCTGAATGGCCATGTCAATTCATATTTTGTAATGCAGTTAATAATTTAATGAAAAAAGGTGGCAATCGTGTTCGTTTTCTTCCATACACTGAATATCTTAAACCATAAATAATGATAGGTAAGTATGCATGCAACAAAATAGTATTAATGATTCCGTGCCAAATAGCACCAAAAGGGCCGCACACAGCGTCGCAACGAGTCGCCCTGATTTTAAATGATTTTCAAGACAAGTAATTAAGTATTTTTTCGATTTACAATTATGTTTATTCCTTGTCTAGTACCCATAGTACGCTTCGTCTAGTTTAGTATTGGGTCAATCGGGGTGCACTGTTACACGATCTGTATTTACTATCAACCAATAGCTACTAAAAACAAAGCCCACCGCCGTTCACCATTAACAATATCCCATTAGCACCTCACAGACTGATTTAATCGAGTTATAATTTGCGCCGCGGCTCGTCACTTGAGAACAAAGGCTCGGATAATTACTACAAGCAACTATTTATCTGGCGCCCATACGCGGAGTGACGGCGCACGGTAATGGCCCACAATTATACCCCAAATTGTTTGGAGACGCAGCAATTGGTGTGGAATCGTCTTCGCTACGCGAGTGTGCGTAAAATTTTGTTTAACTAAGCGTAATTCTGGCTCTTTTTGGAGCGTCTGTCGTCATACAATTATCTATTACGTGTATTTGCAAGTACTGGTAACTGAAACTGTAGAAACGTGACGAAAATATACGTAAGTAAATCATTTACACCAACCAGCGCAGATCACAGTTTCTACTAGGATTTACGAAACTTTGCTCTTTACTATCTCTGCCGAACGATAGCGAAAGTCGGTAAAGCATCCATAAGCCTAGATCGTTTTCTATTCGCTCAGGAATCCTAATATTTGACTAGCTTATATGGGAAAATGATACCTTATCTATCAAAGCTTGGTGAGGTATACGTGGACATATCGACACTAACTATAGCAAATATAGAGGTAGGTATTTTTGTGATCTATAGGTTTGCCTGACAACTTACCTAGTTACTAGTATACTTGTGATCTGTGGCAAATAAATGTGCTTAAAAATACGAGCACACCGTGGGCCTGAATGACGAGCAAGGTTTTGACCATCGATTTACTAATTAAAGAAAAAAAAGTGGTATAACGTATCGTCCCAGATTGCTTAGTTTTTAAGATATTAATTATTTTCATAAAACTCTAATTAATGTGACATAGTTCGTAGTAGCCGCAAAACAAGTCTAAGGACAGGATTTTTTTTCTATCACTCTCTCAACTAGAAGTCTATTCACAAGAAAGTGTCAATCTTAATTGACTAGTTTTGTTAAAAAAAATCCTTAATACAAATAGTTGGATATATCTATGTTCATTAATTACTCACTTTATCGTCGTGAATACAATATTAAAATCTTTCAGGTTTTTCAGCTCCTCCTTACATAGGTACATCAATACAAGTTTTCAGGCAAATACAAGCCAGTGATTAACTAGGTCGTATTTAGATGATTACCAGTCAACAGGGGATAATCGCTCCGTAATCAACGCAGCCCGCATTACGCCGGCCGCTGGGACCGCGCCCTAATGCTGCGTAGATTTACAGCCCAATTGTTACAGTACCTTGTACCTGGACGGATTATATTTTTAATACACCCTGTACCGCCACGGAAATTTTAATGGCGTGTAACATTGTTTGTATTATCAGATAGCTTATTTCTAAACGTAGAATTAGAGGGTTCACTTATTGTTCATTTTCGTGTTTCGTTCTGCATCTTGTCTTCAAAGTGATAAGTCTGAACACGAAATCTTTCTATTGAATAGTCATTCGAGTGGACCGTCTAATTCTACCTTAACTGTCATACTACTTGGCAGTGACTTATTTTTATTTCTGACAAACACTCTTTATTACAAGAGTTAATAGACACAGAGACCGATGTCCTGTTTACTCCGAAACCATCTCTACTGGGCTACTTTTAAAACGTTAGTTGACAATTACATCTATCAAAACTAATGAATATTTGTCATTGGTTGACTGCCTTCCTTAAGAGAACAGGTAAGTCGTTCAAATATTTTTAACGTGCTCAAGAGTGAAAAATGGTTTCTTCTTAAATGTACAATAAGTGTAAACAAATGAACACAACCCGTATTATCCCACAATAAGAGTAACAGCATATATTGTCATCAAACAACGGTTACGTTCAAAGTCAGCCCAGTACATAAAAGCATTAACAGTAGTGAGATATGAGTTCGTAGGTACCGGTATTCAAAAGTTTTAGCCAGATATAAAGGTACCTTATAATTGGATGGAAACTTTTGGAGTTGCCCTCGCATAATCCTTAAAGTTACAAAGTGGGATTTAGACTTGAAATCAAATATTTCACTTCCGCTGCTTTATATGAACCAAACCAATGATTTAGATAATTCGCACAGTATTTTTGGCAGCCAAACCTCTGGATTGCTCGGGGCTTTTACATTGGAATATGTTAAAACACAGTGCGGTGGATATCGAGCGCAACGAATGCTGTCATTGACCTCTCTTTTTTATTTCCATTGACGATTTTTTTACGTGATTGGTAAGTAATTATCGCAAGTTCTTATTGGCAGATGCGATGGAAAGCTTGTTATGAGGGCAATCGTTTAAAAATTAGACGAAGTATCGTGCATTCGGTGGTTTTTCGTTTGATGGTCTTCAAAAGGTTAAAGTATTTCCAATAACCGTGTACTGATTAACGGAGCTGCATCACGAGGTATTAATAACTTTTGTTCCACATAGGGTTTATAATCGCACCTAAAATGGCTGCCTCGTGAGACGACTCGGTCAGTGAGAACCCGGCGAATTATGTCAAGCAAAGTTAGGTTAGTGTTCTACTAATAATAAGTACAATAAGTTGTAAATTAGTGTTTAGCAGTACATTCAACTCAAATCTCATTCAAATTTGTAGTTTACTATCTCCTATATAATGTATAATTTTTGAAAGACAGCTGCTGAGAATATTGTACAGAAATAAATATTCTTCGGAACATTACTTAAACACATCAAATGTCTACAGTTCTGATGTAATTAATTACGTTCACTTGATGAGTAAAAGTGCTTTGAAAAAGTGTTGAAGCAATGCAAAGTAAGTTACAAATGAAACTAAGACTTCTCCGAGGGATCCGGGGAACTATTCATCGTTTTACACAATGCGAACAATAATGTTGCTTGCTAGTAATATACCTAATTGCACTCTGAGATCCGTTTCAAATGTCTCTGTTCATTACGGAAACCTTTGTGTTTGGATACATGTCTTCTTGACTTGCATTACATTGCAAAGGGAATTACTTAGTACGGGTTTTCATAACGAAAATTATCAGTATTCATCCAAACGACTAATAAATAAATGAAGCACGAACCATGATGCATCTTTAATGTTCTGTCGTTGATAGTCGAAATGGCAAAAAACGAAACCGTTTTAAAATGTTCAAAATTGTTCACGACATATCCGTCTGTCCGTACGTCATAGCCAATTTCATTCAAAATAATCTCGGCTAAGTGACATTTTTGACTATTTAATTTAAGATTAGTATTTTAACGGGCAAAATTTACTTTTTTCTCTCCGAATCCAAATTAAGGTAATACAGAAAGTTATTATTGTAATAACACTTATTAGGTACTGTTTGTTCTAATGTTTTCAATGCAAATGCTTCACAATTTGCGGTGACGCCTGAGGTTTGCTTAAAAACGAGTGAGGATTTAACCGTTAATATTGTAACCGTAAATGAAACTGTGAATAAATTTTGATTTTGACCATTTCATTAGTTTATCTACTATTTCTGGTATGCCTAAGATCGGCTTTAAGCAATTATATTAAGTATTCTTACGGTTGATTAAGCGCTAACATCACAGGCTTATGGGCTCTATCAGTTGTTCACGTAACAGCTGCATAGTAAAAGGCTTAATGTACTATAGGTGTAGGTATGGTTTACGAAAAAAAAGACTGAAACACAAACAGCGCACGGCTCAAAAGATGGCCAAACGGAGTTGTGGTATGGATACCTACAGATAAAATCATATTAAAAACATTGGAATGCCAAGGAAAATTCAATTTTGAAAGGAAAATGTTTAAACCATTCCATTTGAAACGCGAAATGTAAGCCGATTCATTAGAGTCTGCGTCTGAAAACGAAGGATTACCCTCACAAGCTTACAGCGTACAACAGTAAGATGTTATGTTATAACAAACCGTTTAAAATATCTTGGTGAAATGATTCAGCCAATTTTCTTGAACAAATGTTTCATACATACATAAATCACGCCTGTATTCCCAAATGGGGTAGGCAGAGCACACGAAAAGCTACATAGAGAAAACCATAACTATCTCACCTTTAGTGGCCACTTCCAGCTTATTTTTTAGGTTTTAAGTTTTTTGGTATAATAGTGACAGGTTGCTAGTCTGTCGCCTAAAATATACCTTAACCTGATTCCTTAGACGCCTTTTACGTTATTCTTAGAGGTGTTTAGAACACTAAACCCAACACCACACGAAACATTTATGTAATTTTAAAACGTAATTTCATTTCGCAGAACTTGCCCACCTAACTGAAACATCTATCAACTGGCAAGTCAAACACTTAAAACAATTGCACATCTCGTCCTAGTCTGCGAGCTCGTTTATACTGTAATTACAAAAGTCCAAGTATCTCTAACAGCAGATCAAACTCTTGACAATTGAGCATCTCTTTTCGCAAAAGATCTGTCCACTAGCATTTGCACTGTAATTACGTTTATTAGGACGCAAAGCGATGATTAGTGTACAATTACTAGGCCCGGCGGGACTGATTACAGCCCGATTATCCCCTACTGACCGGTAAATAAACGGATACAAACACGAAGCACGCGTGTGACGTCAATGTTGTGGTGTGGCCACATTACCCGAAATGTAAACTAGCTTTGTAGCTAAAAAAGTAGGTACATTTTAAACGTAATTACTTATACATACATACAATCAAGCTGAAAGTCTAGCGCATTTTTTGAAGCTACTTAGAAACTAAGAAAGGGCCAATTTAGATTTTTAATTTGATATCGAAAATTTAAATGATAACTCACTTAACACGAATTCTCAACTTTAGGTCTTATTTTCAGTAACTGCCATCAAAGCTATGAAGCTGTTTATTTTTTCAGTAAATGTACAGTTCATTAGGAAATAAGCGCCAAAAAAAATTTTCAAAAAAACCTTCAACTTTTAAAGAAAAAAAATTTTGAAACCGATCCAGTAGCAATTTCGCAAAAAATCATTTAAAAAATCGTAACTCGAAAACTATAAACAATCGTGAAACATACATGAGGGTGATTCAGATACCTCTCAGCACGAGGTACCTAAAAAAAATTTTTGGACGTCACTTTTCTGGCCACCCTGTATTTTCCCAAACGCGGTAGGTAGAGCACACGAAACGAGACATAGACAAAACCATAATTGGACGTATTTATGCAGAAAGGAACCAACCCTCACGATGATTTCTTGAGATAAAGCACTTTTTGTTTGTGAACAAAAGGTTCCTATTTCAAAACTATCATCGTGTGGGTTGGTTCCTTTCTGCATAAATACGTCCAATTATGGCCATGTCAATTTACGCATCGCAGCCACTTCTAGCGTAATTTTAGGTTTGAAAGAGATAGAAGAGGTAATATAATGGTGACAGGTTGTTAGCCTGTCACCTAAACCATAAGGCACTATAAGGCCTAAGGCACTATACAAGAAGCTTTTGGCCACAAACAAGGAATGTCGGCCACGTATCCCTAGATGGCGTCTTGGCGTCGTTAAAGATTGTAAATCTATCTATAACTTCCCGGCAGTCAAGGATAGAATATAAACTGCAACCTAGCTGAAAATAAGCAGTCCAAGTGCAATCTTCCTGCAGTTGGTGTAACTTCATCAAAACGGCAAACCAACTGTGCAGTCCGCTTTCAGTTGCTGAGCAGTACTGTTTACCAAACGCTAACTGCAAACTGGCAGCGCGATCGTAATGAAGTTGTATTATAGCTTGAACGGCTGGAATGTTACTGCCTTACAATTGCATTATATATTATAACTGTACTTATTTCAGTTTTTTTAACTGCAGACTGACTGCATTTCGATCGTGCAGCCAGTTTGCAGTTGGTGTGCGGTTGCATAGCCGGTTTGCAGTTTCGATGCATTTACATTAACTGCAGTAAAACTGCACTAGAACTCCCATTTTGAAGTTAGGTTGTAGTATAAATGCTGTCCGTCTGGACCAGCCCTTAATGTACTATTTTATTCGTTATTATGTTTGTTTTATTCGTTAATTAGAATTTTGATGCGTAATTTTATCGCACGGTGTATCCAAACGTTGAGTTTGAATTCCAAACATTCGATGCTGTTATTCCCAATGTGCAATTCAAATTAGGACATGTGTGTCGGTTGCAATTTGTTAATTAATCCGATTTTACTGTGGTTTTCTTTGGTACAGCTAAATTTTGGTGCCGGTAATGAATTATTATTTTGATTGTGGTATGACGGTATAATTTGCGATTTAATTTTTGATATAACTTTGATCTAATATTACTTACCTATAACGATGGAGTTTAATTACAATTGTAAACCAAAGAGGGGCTGGTTTGAGATGATGATGATATAGAAGAAGATTTTTGCTCGCACTAATTACTTATCTAGACAACTTTTGACTTCTTAAGAGAGCAAATATTCTAAAAGAATTGATTGAACGGATACGGTTTTTGACAAGCTAAGTTGGTCGTAATCATTTTTAATAAGTAATTTTAGTAATCGGATAGAACTTTCAAATGAAAATTTTGAGTAAGTATTTCTAACTATTTTAGTAGTTCTTTAAGTACTAATTAATTTTTTTAGAAGTTAACTATTTACTAACCTAATCCCATGGACCTAAACGAGCTAGGTAAACTAGCTCGCGTCGGCGGTTTCGCTTCCGTGACATAACTTAATTAATAAACGTTTTAATTCCAAATTAGTATATTTACTACACGAAACGAAACTGAAGTTAAGTATTTGTACAAGTTATTGAAGGCCAGACTTTTCTTTTTTACGGATTATATAACAATTCTATGCAAAAGACCAGATTATACGAACTAATAATTGAGACTAATGTGTCAACGAGCAAGTTATCGTTTACAACAATCCCGTGTTACCGTAAATAGCATCGTAATCAAAACATAAACACTACGCTAACTGCCTTTATTCACTTCCTTTTAATAGTTCTGCCTCATGAGGCCATACTTTGATTATTGCATTCTCCTCTGTGATTAACGTGCACGAGTTTCACAACCGTCCCAACTCTAGTTAGCTCTAATTTAACACTTTCGCTGTTCAACCCGCTAGGCGGGAAAGTGGCACGGGACGTACATACCTAATGACAGTACAATGTCGCAGCGATTGAGTTAACTCCTCCCTTTATTTGAGCTTTCCGTCTATTTTCATTGGTTTTCATTCTCTAACGAAATTCAGCTATGTAATTAGTGCACGAAATGAATTATTTGCTATGTTGGCCAGATATTTGTCAGATATATTGTTTTAGCTAATTAAAGTACCTAGACTATTTATTCTTTTAATCCTGTGTGATGTCGATTTAGAATAACACCTCTACATTTCTTTCGTGAGTGTCGTTAAGTAGCGATTACGGAAATAGGTTTTCCTATGCTTTATGCAATAGGCACATGTCGCTATTATAAGTGCGCTCTACCTACCTAATTTGAGAAAACACATGTGTGATTTTCTTATTATTAAAAGAAAAAAAATGGGAAGAAATTTCCTGAACCAAGAATCTGTTATTTTTATAAGGTTGTTCACCTTTATTGAAAGTGAAACGGAAAGTGTAGTATCAGGACCAGGTAATATCCGTCAAAAGAAATCATTGTCATGACGACGCTCGCTTGCCTACTTGAAACCAAAATGAGTCCTTATTGCAATCCCTGGTAAGAACGTGGATTGCCACTCGAAGGGAAATATCACTGCGTCCCCGAATGGGGTCAAGAATGAAAACTAATCTCTGCCCCGTGATGGCTGACGATGCTCGTTTGTCCATATCACGTGTTATGACAGGATATTAGGAGAGGTATCGCGTGACTGATTACCAAATGCTGGGCCCACAGTGCAAATTGAACGGCCAAAGATCCCGGAAACACTAACGTGAATGGCCAGCTGAAACCCGGCGTTGTAGAATGCGTCCGATTTAGAGTCCGAGTTTAATGAAAAGTGGAGCGGCGCTAACAGCTAAACTAACGTGTTTTTATTGTGGAACATTTCACAGAAAATAAAGTATAGCATAGTCGACTTATGTTATGAAAAAAAAGTTTTAATCCCTAGCAAATTTAATTATTCTCCACTTCTGATTAGCATAAGTTTGGTCAAGTCAACTCGGTCGATGATATTGTTTACGTCGTGGACTTTTCCATCTTTTCTTCAAGACTTTCCTGTTCTGTACTTAAGAACCTGCTTAGAAATTTTACCGTGTCGTGTGGGATTTTGGATAACACGCACGATTTCTTCCGTGGATGTCGTAAGAGGCGACTAAGGAAATATTTAGCTATGCTTCAAGCGATAGACTAGCAACTTGTCACTATTATACCTCGTTCATCTTTGTTTGAATCTAAAATTCTGGCTGCAAGGCGTGAAAATAGTCTTCATTTTGGCTTTTTGGCGTAGCGTATTCTCCGCGCGTGATGTGTACGAGTATGTTAGAAATTTTAACTGTTCAAGTCTTCCGACATTCATGAAATACGACATGACTCGTCAACGCACATCACCGGTCACGCTCCAAACGCCGCTTTGGCTCGACCCATGAGTGATTACGAGGTGGCATTGTGCGAATGTTCGGTGACAATGCGTGGCAGACACGGCGTGGCAAGTAAAAACCCCCAATAACCCGCTTATGGCGGTCATCAACGCGTGGTAACGAGTCGCGGGCGCGTGACGTGGGCATAACCGGGCCGTAACGGCTATCATGTTTGGGTTAAAGTGGCTAATGGGGAACGAAAGGTGTTGATAACGCTATAACTAGAGTCGTAACTTTCTACAGACTTATGCTAACTAAGGCCGTGAAAACATTGTTTTTACTTACAGGCATTTCACGTGTTTACTTAGGCATCACAAGAATGGTTACATAGTCAAAACTAGGGCTTTTACATAAGTATATAATGTTTAAGGTCCCAGTGATCAAAGCGTTTTTGTTTGATCACAGATAAGAATATTCTTCTGCTGTCATAATTTTTTAGCGTTTGGCGTTGTAACCCGGTCATTACGTAGGAATTAACGGCAAAGAAATGCAAATGAACCGAGAAAGCTGAATTTTTGATATGACGTAGAGAATGCCCATAAAAAACTTAACTTGAAATTGTCGACCAAGATTTCCTATGTGGGTTTTCCGCCATCTTGAAAAAAAGGTTAAGATTGGTTTTTTGACAATAACTCAGCTATCCGACGAGATACGATAATTCTGTCAAGAAGTTTTTTTAGCTCTTATTATGCTCTATAACTTATGCGTAAAACATTTTTGCTTTACATGCATTGTTATTGAGATTTCTCGGTTCATTTGCATTTCAAAATGTGTATAATTCCTGTACTATTGGGTTTTGAATTTATTGTTATTGGTTTACCTTCTGTGGAAATATGAGTCAAATACTCTATATTGTCCTTTTTATTTTTTTGCAATTGTTTTGAATTCCTGAAATACATAATTGCTATAATTAATTAGTGCCTTTTTTTTTACAACGCGACGATCCTTTTGTGAATTACTTGTATCTGAAATAAAAATTAGGTATGATGTAATTTCTAGAATGAAATAAACGAATTTATTCTTATTGCAAATCCTTCATTACTTTGCGCAGGACTCGCCTCGACGCGAAAACCCTTCGCCGAGTAATAAGGCTCGCGTTACACTGAAGTCTTACAAAACAATATTTCGCAAATTAAGCATCTCCAATTGAAATTGAACCCGGCCGGCGAAACTTTTACGAATGCACTCATATTTATATCCCGGGTTTACGCGCAGTAAATAGATCTGCGAGAAAAAAATGAATCGTTAAAATCCTCGCCTGGGCGTAAAAAACACGCAGATATTTTTTATGGGCAGTAAAACGTGTATGTGGAATTGTAAGCTGGGGTTGCGAGGGTCCCTCGTGGCTTACAGCTTCCGAAGTGCAATTCCAAGTGTTGCCGTATAAAAGTATTACTGCACTTTGTTGATTATTTTAGAGCGATTGATCGGTTATTTGTTAATTGCGAAGACTTTATTTCACCAATTAAAATAACCTTAAAAGTCGAGGTGTAACATACAGTGGGCTCCATTGTAGTTCACTTATAGCCGTTCCCAATATTTAACTTATCTCGGATTATGGCCTACTAGAGGTAGCAAGATGGCAGACAGGTATTAGCGTATATTATGTCACTTTCAGTCACTAGTTGTCTGTGTTAAATTAAACACGGAAATAGTGGGTAAATCCCTTGTCGCACTGTGACACTTAATGTAGCGATCGATAGAAGTGACCACGTAGCGTTGTGACGAGGTCCTACCCGAGTCGAACCTTTTTCTTTTTTGGCCACTATTCTAAATTTCTTTTTATTAAAAAACGTTTCTAAAATATCATCTCTAAATAGGAAACCCTTTGGCTTGACATTCAAAATCCTGTCTTCAGAGAGACAAGTTGTGCATCTTTCGCTACAAATAACTATCAATAAGTTATAATAATTTATTATATCAAGTACCTACCCAGTAGGTATCCTATTTTAATAACTATAACAGTTTAATATTGATTTGTGAGTGCTGTGGTTTTTTTTTATCTTCAAAGCATCAAGCAGTTTTGTATTACACTCATCCATTCACTTTAATACCGAGGCACAAATTTGTAAGTTGCTAATATTACTTTTATACTCATATTCTATAGATTTGTTTTAAGTGTAACAAGTTTTGTTGTTTACCTTTTTTTTATTTTTTTGCGGTAGATGTGCCTCCTATTTGTAAATTAAAGTTACCATCACCTGTATCTGGCTTCTTATTCACTACGCCACAGCGTGACCACAAATAAAACCGAGCTACTTCATGCTCCATGAATGACACTAGACCTGAATGTCATGCAAATTACGCAGATTTGCAGATAGTTCTAGTCTTTTAGATGCAAGCATCCAGCATTTATTTAGCACTAGCTTTCCGCCCGCGGCTTTGCCCGCGTGGAACTCGGTTATATTGCGGTATAAAGGACAACTATAAGAAAACTTCTCGTTTCAAATGACACACAGCGCCATCGATCTATCATCTATTGATCGGTCATCGAACGATATCGATCTATCATCGATCGATATCGATCTATCACGCAAACTATATTTTTGTTTTCCCTCGGGAACATCAATTTTCCGGGATAAAAAGTAGCCTATAATTTAATCCGGATTTCTATCTTTACGTCTACAAAATTTCAAAGCAATCGGTTCAGTAGTTACGGCGTGAAAGTAGAACAAACAAACAAACAAACTCACTTTCTGACTTATAATATTAGTAAGGATACATACACATTAGATATTCATATGTCATAATCAAAACTAACTTCTCCTTATTTGTGTACCCGTACAAGCAATGATCCCCCTTCCTGTGACGCGACGTGATTATCTCAGTCGTCAATCAAAGCGCCCGAAGCCAAGCCCATAGCGCACATATATCTATAAGTAATTTACGAGATATTACGTACAAACAGCCTGGAGGTTTATTTGTGTATGTTTATTGATTGATATCGAAGCTGGCTTATGTTCGGTTCTAATTACTGTTACAGACATGTCCGTATGTTTATGTATAGCAGAGGCCTGATGAGTTACAGCGCGATCTAGATAGGGCAGCGTGCTGGGGACGGCATGCAATTGGCTAAAAGGTTGAAACCAAATTAATTGGGAACAAAAAGTTTACCCTGACTAGGTGTAGCATGATTGATGTGGTTACGGTTTTCTGTAATGTCGGAGCTTTTAAAATTGAATGTAACAACCACGATATAAACTGAATATATTTCGATGGATTTATTAATAACGAATTTGCTACGCAATCAACAGTTTTAATACCAATTTTGTTTCGCTCCAACCCGGAAAATACACATCTATTTAATTTAAAAACTTTACATAGAAATTGAGTTGATTTATGTATATTTATTAATTTTATGTATTTTACGATACGTTCATAGATTTCGTTTATTCATATCCCATAAAAAAACACAAAATAAACTTAATTAACATTATTTTATTTTATACTTTAAGTTTTTTATTTACTTTGTAGGACTTTCACCGCTGAGTTAAACATAAAACACAGGTACATCTACGAAATGGTATTGAAAACGTAGATTCAGCTATTGCCAGGGGGCGCAAACCGCGGGTCGTTTTTCAACGAGGTTCGACGTCGGCAGTACCCGCTAATTGACGTTATAGATAGCGCTAGCTGGAACTATTCTCAAGTTACACGCAATTATACGTCTGCTGTCACCCACACTGCAGCAGCTGGGAACGTCGTGTTGGGTAGGACGTTCAACGATAAATATTATTAGTAGATCTTTACCTTTGCCAGGCTGTGGAATCGGTTGCCGACTTCTGTCCGACCGTCATTTTGCTTGCATTTTTTTGTATGACGTAAGTTTTGTACAATAAATGTGTTTATTTACTTACTAATCTTACCCATTGGCGTTTTATTGTAAGTATGCATTTTTTCATAAAATTTGCATTTTCCATGCTAAATGTTCACCATTCACGACGACACGTCCCTTGGTTCTTATCACTATATCACTATAGGGCAAATTTTTATAAATCTACGTGACTTTGTGGATGGGTACTATCTTATAATTAGTATGGAAAAATTATGACGTCGACGAGTTTAGTACCTAACGTAAAAATTAAAGCATAACACCGCTGAGGTAGGTCAAAGTAACAATTACTGTAGCTAAAATTGAAGCCGAATCAAACGCCAGCCACAATCGGTTTGAGCCTGTGGTCATGGTTTATTACAATGTAGAATTTAAATTGGAAAATATCGAATGGTCGGATGCGCTCGTTAGCCGGCACGTTAGGCCAAACATCACAGCCAAAACCCCCGTCGTGCGTCTACCTACAAAGCTCGGCCAATCAACAATGCCCAGAATTATTTACAAGGTAAAAGCTTGTAGGCGAGCAAGCGGAAAAACTACCCGTATTCCTGATTAATTGGAGGCTCGCTAAATCGATTTTGTATTACCGGAGTGGGTATAAAGTTATTATTTTACGTTAGATCATTTTTCCAATCGCATGTATTTTTGATGAGGCGGGAAGCCGGATTGCGAAGTTTATTGCGGTACAGGGATAAAAGGTTTTTTAGCGCAGTACATTACTGTTATAGTTTTTTAGGATCGTGTACATCGAGTACGCTTGATCTATGAATACATTTAACAATCTTTTTTGCTTTGAGCTGTCTTACAAATAGAAGCAACCCATTTAAATCCTTTTCGCAATCATAATTTATAAATGATTGATCATTGCTCTAAAATTTTAATAATACAAACGTATGATGTCATTTAACATAACTTCTTTTAAAATCCGAATTCATATGATTTTATTTGACTCTAAAACTATTCGCGATACGTTGTTAGCCTATCGCCTAAAATATACCTCAATCTATTTCCTTAGTTGCCTCCTACAACGTCCACGGAAGAAATGAAGAGGTGTTATTCTAAGCCCGACACCACACGGGGAATTAAAATCCATACTAAGTGTGTTTGTTTGTTTGTCCGTCTTTCACGGCTAAACGGAGCGACGGATTGACGTGATTTTTTTTGGTAGAGATACGAGTAGTTTAGGGCATGGAGAGTGACATAGGCTACTTTTTGTCTCCTCATAAACCTCTACTTTCCTAAAATGGGGTGTGGAGGTTTGTATGGAGCATTCCGCAATTTTCAACGTAAAAAGCTATAAATAGGCATGCGGGATATTAGTGACTAACAAAAAAATCGTATTAAATATAATTCCGAGATCTCTTCTGCATTGCCCGGAATTTAACGCAAGCGTAGCCGCGGGCAAAAGCTAGTACTTAATACAAAATAAACCGGTAGCCCGCGTCTAAATATTTTTCAATTTTGATGCGCACTTCTCGCTTTTCAATATCGGTAAACAATACAACGATATGGGTTACACTGAAGCCGTTGCAAATTATAATTACGTTTCCGCCTCGTTTACTAGGGAAACGTTTTCATTAAAGGGTAAGTAAATATTGGAACATTTTCTGCCCCGTTTGCATTAATACACTGTAACCAGCGGTAATAAAACTTTACGGAGTGCTACGAGACAAAGTTATGACGCGTAGCAAGCTACGACATTGGCTTCTACGAGAATCTCGTAGCTCTCTTGTAGCTGTTACGTAGTACATATTGGCAGTAGCAAAAGTAAGATTAATGAAGTTATAAAGCACCTATTTTTTTGTCAATTAAGATGAGTGAGAAAAAAGTAACTACATAATAATATAGCATATACAAAAACGTAGAATTTGTAATCAAGTTGACCCGATTAGGCCTATGGAGGTAATCAGTACGAGCAAGTCTATAACTATTTATGAAAACTACAAAGACCACATATTTATTACGACTCGGGATTTATTCACGTATGAATGTAGGTACCCAAAGGTTTCGGCTGCGTTAATGCAACCGTGGTCCGCGATACCGAAACGTCGAGGTAATTAAAATCATAATATTCATATAGTAGTAACAAACATGAGGGAGATTCAGAAATTTTTAAAGCATCACAAAGACACTTTATAGATAACATGGTTCCTAATATCTACTTTGCATCAAAAACTGCACACGTAGGTACAACAATACAATTCTAGAGCAGACTTTCATCCACATTTAATTTGTTGTTACAAATAGATAATTCATAAATGAAGTTATGTGTGATAACCGCCAGCGCCGTCCGAAGTGGCTTTACGTGCCGATTAATTGAGCTTACCGTATCGATTTTGTATTACAGTACGCTTTCAGAGCTTACCATAATAGAAACAGACGGTTATTTATTCAGATGGAATAATGTTTAACAACTATTTGATGAGAAAAAGGGCGAGACTTGATAAAAATAACGTGTTTGAAAGTGCTGCTGAAATTGACGCCGCAGGCGGAGTGCTTTTAATGATTCGAGTTAGTGATTCTTTTACTGCCAGTGACACACAATGATTATCATCACATTTGCGAAAAAATAAACATTGCAGAAAATACATAATTATCTCAATCATAATTGTACTGTCAGTGCGCTTGGATTGATTGACACTTTTTAGAATCATATGTCTCAGGCAAGAACTGTATTTCGTATGGAATTTGAATGGTCATAACCAGATTTTGAAAATATTAAAAAATACGTTGTCTTGGCATACATTCAAAGTTTTAATTAATAAAGTTTCGTAATGCGTACAGAAGTTTTGAATTAAAGAATTGATCAATATTAAAATTTTACATTTGTAACCGCCTTATGGCTAACATACACGTAACAGTATACTTGCGCAAGCCTGGACTTGCACAAATATACGTATATGTAAATTTGCGCAATTATCTTCCAACACACTGTTACGTGTATGGGACCCATTAGTTTGGTTTCTCACAGCTATACCTACTAACTGTTGTAACAGGGAGTAAGTAGGTACTATCCATAACTTCTTCTGTGGGTACGATTTTGATAGAATACGCGCTTGTAACAACTCCATCGACGAGCAAGTGTGATGAAAAGGTAACTGTTAATTACCCTAAAAAAAACCATGATACGCTAGTTTAAAAACTTTGAAAGTCCGCCCATACTATTGTAGTATCATAAAAAATATTTCCTAGCTTTCCTAGTAATAATGGCTGCGGGGCGACTGCAAAAATATGCCCACCGCGCGAATAAAAGCTTTTTATCACGCGCACGCTGGGAACATGCTTTATGCACGACGTAAAAAAACAAATAGCCTGCAAGCGGCCGGAATACAGTGCGCGTCCAAGTTTTAATATTCCTGTTAAAACAATTTCCCTGCTGTCTTCGCCAAAAATATATAACGAGTTATGAAAGCGGCAGTGCCCTGTAACGGTTTATTGCGCGCTTGGACACGGATAATGGCCCAAAATTGGGTTAAATGGCCCGTGCGAACGGAAATTCGCGTTAAATTGTTCGCTTGTCTAATTTTTGTGGATTTGACGGTTCATTTCACTGGTAGAATGTATACAGCGAGCGGGGCCCCAGGCGCTGCCAACTACCAGGACGAGAGAGGTCAAAACAAACGAATTGTGCTTTGTTTGGGATCCAGACTTATTGTAAAAAATCTGGTATTTTTTTTGAGGTCATTAAAGTTTAATCCTTAATAATACCAAGACGGCTAAGTGTGGGTAGATACATCTATGTTACTTTTTACAATAATTTATGGTGCATAGAGTTGGTCGGATCATTTTTATATAAGTATTTTTAATAAATGTACATAAATGTAATAATATTACACAAATATTAACGACGCAGATGATGCAGCTAATCATCAATCAGAGCTGATAATGCAGGCATTATCATCAAAATCGAAACACTGGCATTCTATAAAAAAACAAATGTAAATCACCGCAAATTTGAGTGTGGAACGCAACACAATAACTCAAAGAAACGCCGCCATAACTGTCGCGGGCATTGTTCCCGTGATTCACGCGCCACCGAAATGATGTTTTTCTCGAGGTGCCCGTTCTAATGGCTGATATTTTCCTGCAGCTCATACGTTGTTTACGCCGAAATGGGTTATTAAGCTCAATATAAGAGATAACGGTGTTTCCATACGAGGAGTGTGCTTAAATTTGCAGCGGCGCTGTTTTATGGCTTACTTATACTTGACGTTACGACAATGGCGGCGTTAGGTACTTTGAACTGCATTCGAACGTTATTACTTTCACAGAACATGAAGACTTTATCTTCCTCAAATGCGTTATTCAAATTGTAAATGCCTAGCCTATATTGCCTTAGTCGCCTCTTACGACATCCACTTAAGAAATGGAGAGGTGTTATTCTATCCCGACACCTCACGAGGAAATAGGTTAAGGTATATTTTAGGCGATAGGCTAGCAACCTGTCACTGTCATACCTGCTAACCTAAAAAATATATACCAGGAGTGGCCACGAAACGTGAAGTAGTCATAGTTTTGTCTATGGAACGAAGCGTGTGCTTTGCCTACCCCATTTACGAATTCAGGCGTGATGTATGTATGTAAATACCATGCTATCAGGTTAGTACAAACATAACGTGATTTTCCAAAAAGGAATAAAACAATTGAAGGTTTGTTTATGTCCATCGCTTTAAAGCGGTAAGGGCCAAAGACTGATCTATCTCTCGCTGACTCCGGTCGTTACATACGAATATCGTGAGGTGCACCAGCAAGTCAGCAGTAAATCCGAACTAGGAATTGAATCAAACTGCCCTCCTGACGGGTCTCCGGCGATAATGCCCGATTTATGCATCGTCCTCTCTTATCCGGCCATAGCGCTGCCAAGGGGGCCCTCCGTAAATTTTTAATTTAATTGTTTTAACAGATCCCTTAGATCCTCGCAAAGGTTAAAGAGAATGTGTGGTCCCTTTATATTTTAGTTGAGTTCATTTGTGACTAACCCTCGTTCCTGTTGATGGGTGAATCCATCGTTTCCAGTCTGCGGAGGTTTTCTTCGTTAAACTTGATCACACGATACTGATCGACTGTTACAAGTGTTATGACATCGTTTTAAAGAGGCACACAAATTAATGGAAATACTACTGGGTATCCATGCATTTCTTTATGCCAGATTTACAAATAAATCTCAGAGGCACATTTTAATGAATGCAGGTCGAGGTCATTTCCGTTTCCCCGAGCGGATATTCCGTAAAAGAAAAACATCTAATATACCTAGGCACTTTTTGTGAGGGCAAAAGTTGAGTCGCTTCGTTAATGAAGGGCCTACTTAATGTATTTAGGCCTCATTAAATTTGTTCTCCGTCTTAATTAACATCGCCGACTAGGACTGACAACGACTTTACGTTTTTAGGGATAGATACTTGCCGTCTACTTTGAATTTATTTGTTTATTTTAACTTTACCGTATGGATTCAAAAGTCATTTGCCTAGTGAAAAAAAGTTCCATAGAGTTTTAAACAGAAATGAAAATTGTACACAGCACAGAAAACAGTTGATTAACAAAAAAAAAAAGTAATGATTGTTATGTTAATATTAGAAAACTTATCTGCTGTTTGTTATCATTGTGTAAACACTTGTAGTAAAATATTTAAATTTAGGTTTTCATCGGAACATAACATAGCCAACATAGACGAACCTATTTTCATTGCACTTTAAAAAACTAATTTCAAAGTTTCTTATTCTGAGAAGAAGCCTACAAAATGTACAAATTATCACGAGTTCACAAGACACTAGGTAAAACAGAACTCCTTCTCAATTATTTATTATTTGACTTATACTTACTTACTTACTGTCTACTGACTGCTAACTAACTAGGTAACTACGTTGGCTACATTCTTATGTATTGTGAAAGTTTTGGCAACTCGTAAATAAAAAGATATCATGGATGACAATTCTGGCAATGTAAATACGTAATATACGACGGATCCTTCGATGGTCGTCGTTATATGATTTTCCTTCTTTAGAATATAACGAAATTGGGAACATTATTTATATAACCATTGAAGATTGAAAGGCCAGGCCTGGGGCGTTCTCTGCTTCCTCTTTTGTTTGATTTTGTGATACGTGTGAGTACCTACTTACATATTATCAATAGAATACTTTACAGAAACAGGTCGGGTCAAGAACCTACTCATACATGTTTTTTTTGTTACATTTTTATACCATAAGCAAGTCTTACGAGCAAATAACGCAGTTGCGTTGCCCAACCATAAGTGTAGCTGTAGCGTGTTTTTCTCTTTTATTTTAGTTAAACATAACTCCAGCGTGCTATAAAATGTTTTAATGGTTTTACGAGAGCAGAAACATATAATTAATAGGCGAGTAACTTAAGTAAGAGACAAATAGGTTATTTTATTCTCAAGTAAAATTTAGTAAAGAACATAGCACGCTTTAATGACTCTGAAGATTACTTTACTTAGCATTTTGATATTCAAAACGAGTCTTCACAACCTTCACGCTTGCTGAAGCATATAAAAATAAGTATCAATCTAATCAGTTTCTCTTGTGAACTTCAAACATTTTCTCAATATAAATTATATAAGCTTATTCGCTAAATCAAAAATAAACACTGGTTAATGCTCTCAGCACATTTATTAGCATTGCTACTTTATTAAGACCAAAAATACCTCTCTAAAAATAGCCATGAATTCAAACGGAATAAATTTGCCTATCGGGAAAAGAATAGTGAGCCTAAATTTACGGGCCAGGGGAGGGCAGTAAAGCCTCGTTTGGTTGAGCTATACCCCGTTCGAGGACGCATTACTCGCATATAAATATTACTACACACTGGATTGTATTCCAAAAATGTAGGTCATACGAGTACATTGCGCGTGTAATTACACGTATGTATCTAACCAAAAATGGGACTTGATAAAACATTTTATGTGTTACACTTACAGCGGTCAACATTTGAGATCAAGCGTTTGAAAAGGTTTTACTTTGAAAATTACTTAAAAAAAAAAGGAAAAACTTTAAATATGTCTTTTCCAGACAGTTGGATAAAACACAAGGTTGACTCACATTTCAAATTGTGATACAATGTAAAGATTTTGAAATGATATTTGCCTGTTTACTGAAGCTGATTTCTTGACTCCCTGCTTTTCAACTTTGGTTCATCTATACCATGCTGTGCGTTGTGCGTAAGTATATCAGTACCTGAATACGTTAGCTTATGATTAGCTTAAAGTTTTCATGTAAATAAAATTTGTGCATTTTTACTATCTATAAAATACTATGACTTACAGTTACAGCTCCATCCCGTAACGGTTATCGCATCAACTTACCTGAAAAATAAAAACAATGAATTATGGAAGAGTTATTTAAAAACTTCTAAATTTAACCGTAATCGATTCGGCACCAATCCCTTTGATAGGCAGTGCCGGCCGGGCGGGCAGCGAGCGGCATGTCGGCGATAAAATTTCCATTTACGACAAACCCTAAAAATTCGGCGTGTGACTAAAAACGTTCGAGTTGACCTTGATTTTATATTCGGGGAAGGTTTTGTCAGAGCCATTTATTATCTGACGCCAAAGTCCGGGAGATGAGTATCGTATCCATCACGGCGTGCAGGACCGCCATTATAATTTCAAATGATTTACTTTCACGCCGGAAAATGCTTAAACGTTTGCAGCACGAAGGGGCATTATGGACCATGTTCCTCATTATAAATTGTGCGATTAAAACGAAAGATGGAGAGCATAGATAGCCCTGAGGATCCCTCGTGCTTCTTTGTTTATTATGACGGAGTTTTTGATAAAAATGCAATAAACAAGTGACACGCACTTCAAGGGAGAGTAATCATGGTGAAAGTGAAGACAGAGATTGTTTCACTGTGAAATTACAGTGTTAAAAAAGATAATCGACTAGATAAGATACACATGAACAAGGCTTGTTTGATTGTTTAACATAAACAACATAATCACAATGCTACTTTATGAAGAAACTTTTGTTAACTGCCACCATGAATTATTCCGCTCCGGTTTCCACTTAACAATAAGTGATTTAACTATAGCAGATCGTGTTGAATAACTTTAGCTTAAAGTTGTGAAGTTCCGTTAGTTGGTAAATAACTGTCTCAATCCTATTAAGATGCAGAGTCGGTCCGGGGATGGGCAGATTCGGCGAGATGTGCTTTACGGCCAATAAGGTGTGATCGAGTTGCTTTCGCTTTGTCTTGCTATACGTAGCAAATTGTAGTCTTTGATCAAAGACCGGTTTAAACTGACACAGATAACGTATGGCTTGAATACGAACATTAATATGCACACACCATGAAATGGTAACAGATTTATGATCGCATTGAAATGTACTTAAATGATAAGACATGGTTTTATTAAGGAACCTTGATTTTGCTCAATAGGGTTACTTAAATACTAAGATAAATGAGCGCTTAATTTCAGTACTTACAACAAGTTTTACGAGTTTACGATTTAAAAAGAAATGCTATACCCGTGTGGTGCCGGGTTAGAATAGCACCTCCCCCTTTCTTCCCGTGGGTGTCGTAAGAGTCGACTCTCGGAAAGGGTTAGTGTATTGTGGGCGATAGGCTAGCAACCTGTCACCGCAATATCACGTTTAACTATCTGGTTACCCTGAATTTGCTAAACGTGGCACTGGATTTTTGAATTCATGTGCTCTGCCTACCCCTCATGGGAATATGGGCGTGAGAATATGTATGTATGTATGTAAAGAAATGCTAAAAATGTTGCACATCCCAAGGTAAAACATATTACAGCATTTTTTTCACAGATTCTTTCTTAAATTGACGTAGACCGTTTATTTTAATGAAAGAAGAGGTTTGTCGGTTTAAAAAATGACAGTCTTGCCCTGCGTTGGTTAGCAGCGACGGCTGCTGGCCCGCGCCCCGCGGCCGCATTCATCTTATTAAATTGCACCATTAAAACAGCCATAAGCGCCAGCGATTTAACTTCAGAACCACCTAGAGGCCGTTTAAAGTATGCTTTTCTTTTAATATTTCCATCCGACATTTCAAGGCGTTGATTATAGCCTCTAAAGCTTTTATGTAAGCGGTCGAGAGCCCAACTTAGCGCTGCTATAGCAGCATTGTTTTACTATTTTGCGAATACTATATGAACTAAATTGTGTGCCTTCAATCGTAAAAGTCTTATTGTATCCATATGACAAAAACATTTCGTGAATCCTTACGCGAAAACGCAATCATATAACGAAGAAACACAAAGAAAAAGTCTTCAACCGAAGCAACCTTACAACGTGAATTGAAATAATTTTAAACAAAAAAAAACCGACTTCAAATTAGCTTTATCCCGAAAGGAAACTTCTGTTTATGTAGAAATATCCAGTCT
>BHDV01031064.1:71999-131730 GCA_005406045.1 Adoxophyes honmai
TACATAAAAAAAAATAAAAAAAAAAAAAATACAGCCGAATTGAATACCTCCTTTTTTGAAGTCGGTTAAAAACTGATATTTTTTTAACTTAGGTTTTAGTCTTTAAGTAAATTGGACAAAGACAAAGCTAGTACAAACAATGAAGAGGTCCGTCTACTGCCTTCATTTTGTTTAGTGTCCTGATTTCCGACGACCAGTTAGTTTAGAATGCGGTCTTATCCAATGTCAAAGTCTATGACCGTAGTAGATCTTATGAAAGTCTTTACATGTATTGTATGTTATCCGCTTATTATGTCTTTATAAGGGAGGATGTTTCATTCAAATTTACCGTGAGGCAAGAGGAAGCGAAGTTAAGACAGACGTTACTTATTTTAAGAAGCTTCGAGTTCCGGCGGAGATTGCTCTGGCGCACAGTCGAGTATCAATAACTTTGAAACAGCACACCGGATATTATTTTGTATACGAAAGATGTCTGCCATGTCAATACAATCAAGGCCTTTGTGAGACTCCCCATGTTAATGGAATAAAAAGACGCTCCGTCTGAGGCAGCCTCAGTACGGCTAAAGGAAGTAATGCTTATAGGTACATGTTAGTATTTCTATTAAGAGGGTTATAAGCACACAACTAAACGACTAGGTAGAACTAGGTAAAAAGAGTCACTATTCCATCTACAGGGAACAAGTTTCATTTCTTGCAACCTGCACGGCCAACATTATCCCTTCAAAGTACCCTTAATATTCATCACTGCAAAGTTCCGAACAAGGGCATGTCAAAATTATCTTTTCATGAAAAATTAGTTAGATTTTTGGTTATAATTTGTCACTTAAGGCCGTGACAGGGCGAGGCTAAGCAGCGTAGCAAGAGGATTACAGGAAATCCTTATAAATAATTAATTACGTCAAGACACTTTTTATTCGCCGCCTATCTCTTCGCTAAGTGTAAGTCTATTTTTAGCGACAATCGAAAGAAAACAAGAAAAAACACTCGCAGATCTCGGCCGAACATCATAACGTGAATAATTGTGCTTTTGTTCGGGCTTTATAAATGTCTTTGCGTTTGAAAAAGTTGAACTAAAACAAGAGAACGCATAATGAGGGGTAACGTTTTGGGTTTTCAGATATTAGCTGCTCGGAATGAGGCGGGCTGGTGACATTTATAATCCGAAATCGACAGAAGCTGGTACGTAGGCTGTATGTAATGTTGTAGTGTTTTAATGTGTGGACGCGTAAGTGATTACTGCCGTGCATGTCAATCTATTTCTAAGTTCCATGTTGGATTTTGTTTCAATGAATTGTAATTATTCAATTTAACTCCACGTTAATATGGACAGTTTTTTACATTGCATGCATCGTATAGTATGCAATATTTCTCATTTTCGGTGGGTTGTTTCGGTAGGTAAAAACGACCAAGCGAAAAATCGTCGATTTACGTTAAAAACGACAACATTTTATCTCTTATCAAACGAACTTTCTAACAGGTGACGTCCTTAATTATTCATCGTACGGGGCTACGAAAATAAAAATAAAACTTTGTCGATTTGTCTAAACATCATGAATATATAAGCAAAGGGAGAGGGAGAGGCCGTCTCCTCATCCAGGGGAGATATTAAACGTTTAGCTCCCATCTTGACCTCCAAGTTCGAGGACTCCAAGTTTTTAAGGTGTTGCCCAAATTTGTTATTATTTTATTAAAACCTATTCCCAAAGTAACCGGATAACGCTGTTGTGGCTGCCTCGAGATTCCTTAAATGAAAACATGAGGAGTTTTCGTAATTGCTAGTTAGGTACACTTGATTGAAGTTGTTTACGACGGAGCGAAACTTTGTAAGTCGACACACAAAGCAGGCCTTAAGGAAATTATAAGTTGGTATTACTAAGGTACGAGAACAGAATAACGGCATTTAATAACAAAATGGACCAAAATCAAACGAGACAGGTTTTGAGCAGGTAAATTTTCCAAGTAAAATATTCGGGAATATAACTGGATACGGGCGACGTTCTACGAAACACTGTTGAGTTGAATATTATTGAAAGTGATACTTTATGATCTTTTTGTTAACGGTTACGGTTGATATATGAAAATATAATAATATTCAATGACAGTTACTGATATGATATTACATAATATGTGCCTCGGTGTCGACGGTGTCGTATTTAAATATTTTGTATACTTATTTCTTTATACCTACGGCGTTGGTAACAAATAGCTGTTAGACTTGCCTGATATTAAGTATCTATCTAATAACAATTATTTAAAAACGCTTGTTACATCGGCGCGGTCTCCATGCCTAAAGCTATTTCTACATCTTTTGATGTTATTTTGTTGTTTTGAATAGTTACTTTTTTAAGGTTTTCAAGATGATTTAGTGTTTAATTATAAGGGAAGCCTGGTCAGTTTACCACTTATAACATATAAAAATGCATAACATTGTGTGCATTGTCTATTCATTCCGCTAAATAAAAGAAAGATTAGGCTACAAATTTCTTTTATACCATAACTGAGCAAGTAAGTATGACATCATACCCAATCTTTGGACATCGTTTTAACCCTTAACCACCTACGTCCAATTTCTGTAAAATAACAACCTACGTGCGGTCCTAGAGACCGCTCGTGAATAATCATCTCAAATTCGGGATCTGTAATATCAAGATAGCATTTCAACGAGTAAAATACTCGTTTATGCTTTATACTTTTATTTCAGAACTTCAAATAACATAAACTATAATAAAATCTTGAGATATGGCATAATCTTTCAAGACTGGTAGATTAAACACAAAAATCGACTCTTATTACATTAAAAGACCTGATAGATATAGGAATTCAAAAAATCAACCTTTTTTTATTCATTTCTATAAAATAAGGAGTTCAACTACAAAATTAAATAAAAAAATAGAGCACTTATCGTCAAATTCTACAAAATTGCAATTCCCAAAGATCCACACTTTTTCAAGGCAGTTGCAGCATATTTTTTACAACATACCTCACTGAATCGGTTCCACGTCACTACAATCTTCGTCTGACATATTTTTGTCATCTGATACCTCCTGTAGCAACCATTTTTCTACATGTTTCACAAAAATAAACAAAATTATATGGGTGAAAAAAATGACATAATCACCTACGAGCGGTCTCCGAGACGTCTCCGAGACTGTTAAAAAATACAGTAACCACCTACATGCGGTCTCACAGACCGCGGATGATGTTTTTTAACTCACCAAATCAAAATGAGCATACATCTGAACGAGTCGACGGCACGGCCGGTACTGCGGGAGGGGCCAGCAAAGGTACAAGGACACAGACGCGTGTGCGACATACTCGCGTTTAGTTATTGACAATTTTGAGTAATCTATTGTCTGTGAGACCGCACGTAGGTGGTTAAGGGTTAAAATACATACAGCCAAGTTGTAAAATGCAGTTGTAACGAAGAACGTAAGCAAACAAAGTCAAAATTCAATTCGAGAGGTCTTCCCTAAAATATGGAAGTGTGACGTCGTTAATAGATCCCACAAGTCTTAGATATACATATAGATTAGCCGACACAGGTGCACACGCGTCGCCGTCGAAGTAATGGATTCTGCGTTATTCACGATGAGATTAAAACGAAGCCTCGCCGAACAGACAATAACTCTTCCCGCGCTATTCTCTTATAAGACGGAAAAGGATTTTATATTAAAGTAAGTATGTTATATTGGAAATACTTTCTTGTGGAGACAGTAAAAGGGACTAGGTATTTTACTTGTGGCAAAATTACTTTGTGACGTCTAGAGTTTAATAGGGATTTATTTATGATAAAGTTTTTGCTCCAAGTAAATAGTTAGGTACTAGCTAATGACTACTACTAAAATCTCGATCACATCTGTCAGTTAATAATCAATTGACTGTTTTAATTACTCCCATAGTTTGGCGCTGCATAAGATACGTATTACTTTTCTTTTATGTACTTGTAATAATAGAGCTACGTTTTTCGTGAAATTACAGCATATTTACTGGCAACATAATATTCCGCTAGCTGGCATTCATTAGTGTCTGTTACTAACAGTTAGTTCACCTCCACGTGGTTGTAATTACCTTAGTTATCGCAACTAAAATCACATGCCTTTGGGGCTCTTTTAATTAAAATCTGAATTTATTTACGTAACTGAAAGTAGCAGTTGGATAAAAAACGACTTGGTTCCAACAGTGTTTTGAAAAATATACAAAGTAAGAAAATATCAGTGTCTGAAATTAAAGGTCGAGTTTTAAACTGGAGTAGTTGCACGTTTAAGGACTACACCAATCAACATGGGCTCTTTTGTAAGGAATAGTCATCACGATTTTGATTGTTTTAATTTGATGACACTATGACGATTACTGTGAAACAATACCCCCTAGTAATGACAAGTTACTATTTTTAGCGGCTGACTGTATGTTCAAGTGTACTATTGTATTGTCGGTATTTCGACACCTCCTACGCAGAAGGTCGTAACGTTAAATTTGTAACTTTTCAGGAGAGCGATTTTAAAATACTTTTGTGTGTTTTGCAAGTTATATGACACTTATTGATTAAATTTTTGGTTCAATCTAGGCGCAGTAGTTTAAGTAACAGGATATATATATATTTATTGCAATATAAATTATTATTTCGTTAATATTTAACAAAATTTAAAGTTACGACTTTATTCTTTTTGTCTAAAGGTCGTATAAGTATGTTACGACTGTTTACTTTTGAATAAGGTCACATAAACAGGTTGTATATGGTCGTAAGTACGAAGCAAAAAGTCGTAACTACGATTTTTACACATGCATAGAGTCGTAACTTCATAGTTACGACGATTTGCACGGGGTACGGATGTTCGTGGCGTATGCCTTTGCCAAGATACGTCGTCGTAAGTCTGCTGTCATAAGTCGGACCGCTGCCCTATAGAACGGCGCAAATCGTCGAATGTTGTAGTGCGACTGTTTGCGTGGGACAATTCAAATGATACGACTTTTAGCGACTAGAAAACTCAGTAAATAACAAACATATTTACATTTTTGTTTCTGGAAGTTGTAGTTTGGATTAAAATAAATACAATGAGCCAAAAATCTAGTTTTTGGCAAAAACAGCGTTACGACCATTTGCGTTCGGAGGTGTCGATATATATCTACTCAAACTTTAAAAATAAGAACCTACGCTCTTATACCAACGTAGTAAGGTCGTGAGAAGTTCATATTGTTACTTATTTTTGCAAATTTACTGTAACAATTTGCGAACAAAAATTTAAAGCTAAAAGCCTAAAAAATATCCCGGAAGTGGCTACACAACGTGAAATAGTCATAGTTTCGTTTACGTAAAGTTTCGTGTACTTTTCCTATCCCATTTGGAAATACAGGGACGATATTTGTAGGTATCAAACCAATTGATTCGTGACCCACCATAAAACCAATTAACAGTAGATAACGTCATAATGATATTGCATTGCTCGACAAAGGAAATCTTCATTACATTAACTGTGACAACATCCTACGGTGGGTCAGAAATCAATTGGTTCGGCTGTAGATACATTTGATTAAAGTGCACCGCCTTGCGGACCAAGTTTTGAGTATCATCTAAGTAAGTGGTTTGACGGCGCTTTGGAAACTGGGCCAAGTTTCGCTAAAGAGTCGGTTACAGCAAACTGCTTGTGAAATGTTAAAGCTACGTGCAATAGTATTCTGCAAATGAAACTGGAATGCAAATGGATGAATGGAAACCGAATGTACTGTTTGAAACCGTTTTGTTAAATCATCCATTCTTTGACCCGTGGGATGTCGGATTTAGATCTCCATTTATTTTGCGGATGTCGTAAAAGGTGACCAAAGAAATTGATTAAGGTATATTTTAAGTGACAAGCTAGCAACCTGTCACTGTTTAAAATATGCCAGACGTGAAGTAGTTGTGTCTATGTAGCGGTGCTCTACCTACCGCGTTTGGGACTACAGGCGTTGTTCTGTGCCTCAATTGAGATTGCATCTTTGTTTGTTTGTTAGTAACAAACATAGCAAGCATGATATTTTATTTGTAAGAAAATTAGTTTTTACCGTAGACCAGGCTCTCACCCTAAACTTTTAAAACTAAATGCTTTGGGTATTGGCATGTGTAACAATAATAAACTTTGTTTTTTTAGGCTTGTCCGATTTGTCACTGCCAACAAAATCCTTTCGCCAGTATGGTGCTATAAAAAAAGTTATCCTAAAAGTTGTCCTGTTTGTCACCGACTAACAAAGCCATGCTCCCGTTTTATTATTCTTTTATAGCAAAATCTATAAATCCGCCGCAGTTACAAAGGGCAATGGCGAATGCGCTGTGAATGTTAATCAAGGAAGCAGTTGTAGGGCAGCTGGAGTGACGGAGGCGCCGGCCCGCCCTACCTACCGGATAATTGATATTCAGTAAATATTGACGGATAAAATAAACCGAAAATTGAGTTTCCAAAACCGGCCTAAATTAATTTGCAAGTTCAGCGTCGCGTCGACGCAAAATTTTATTAAAGGCACATTCCAGACAGCGGGCGGCCGACATACTTTTCGTATCGTATTTCAACTCTTGTTTGAAATCGGGCTCTTTTAGCGGAATGCAAACGGCGCTGTCACTGTGAAAGTTGCCTTTATTTCTAATACCCACTAATTGATGGGTATACCTTATCGGTTTAGGTAGTTAAAACAATGTAAACAATCTTGACGTGTCTTTTTATTTAAACGTACACTTTATAAATCGAAATCTTTACATTTTACAATTTAGGTATGAAAAAATCATTTACTTTTATAATTGAATTGTATAGTGTAACGATTTTCATTTTTAGACTGAGTATTTCAACAAAAAGACATGTCAAGATTGTTTATATTGTTTTAACTACCTAAACCGATAAGGTATAGGTACTCGTATATTTCTGCAAAATATTATAAATATTTATCGTGAGACTTTATGCCGTCACTGGGTTTGGCGTGTCGAAATTTGTTTTAATTAAAGTTATGAAAGTATTCTCCTGTGTTGTAATTAGGCAATGAACAGCCTAATTACCTATTTTTAACTAGTTTACATTTTTTTATTAGATACCGAAATATACTCTTAAATTATGTGTTTAATTTAATTATTGGCTTAAATAAGACGTAATATTGTTCTAAAATTTGAATTTCTTAAAGGCAATGACGTCATTGTACTGATCGAACGCAACATGAGCGTATTATTTGACGAATGAAATTGTCCTTTCAATCAAAAAGACCGCATAGACACGTTTTTTGTTTCGCTGCTTCATTTCCGATATCAAAATGCCATTTAAAAGCGTATGCAGACGCGATGCATTAAAATTTCACATTCAAAGGCTCCCCACCGGAACGAAGCACGCAATACACTTTTTATAAGTTTACAATTTGATTGTGAATTATTTTCACCATTTTTATGAAACCGGCGCATCCGGAGCTCATTTTTAATTAAGATCTCAAACGGTTTCCCGACTAAGAATTTAATTATGACCGTTTTATATTGCTTCACCAGACTTAATGTTACTGGGCGGCTGATGTTACACAAATATTGTATGAAACAAGTACATTTTGTATTACATTTTATGAAGTGACTTGATTATCATAATAGTCATTCATTTAGTATCTTTACTTGTTTGATTATCTTAAATTATCCGATTTCAAAAAGAAGAACACGTTTTAGTACCAACGTCGCATATTTCAACTTCACAATTAACTTCCATAAGGCAAATTATTTATCTCAAAAAGGATTGTACAAGATCAATTTACTCTAGAATTGTTCTAAACCAAAAGAGCTCTAATCAATTAAGTCCAATTAAATCTCTGGCAGCCATCTTTGTTCGCCAGTACAAAGGGCCTACAACAATTGTACTACAATATTCTAAAGGTTGTTGACACGAGCTGGCTGCACGAATAGCACGGCTAGTTCGCGAGCCATTATTCACACAAATGCAATCTCAGGAGTTTCCTCGGAGGTCTGGCTTAAGTGCTCTTTCCGGACTTGCTCTGCCTTGACTAGTGTTGGGTTTTGTCGTCCTACGTGTGCCTGTTCTATTACTATTAAGATATGTAATGTAAGTTTAGCTTTGATAGCTCTAACTTAAGAAACTGTTGAGATAGGATTACTCATAATCGGGTTGTAGGAGTTATCGATTGAATACTTAACGTTTAAAATAAAATCGTTGAAAACGACCGAGCATCTGTTATATACACGTCTATGGATGACTGTATATAAATACTAGGTAAGCTGTGGTAGCCCAGCGGTTCGATTGGTGCCTCTCACGCAGAGGGTCGTAAGTTCGAATTCCAGCCTCCCATCTCTGAGTTTTTCGGAATTCATATGCAACTTCAAATTTGACATTCACCACGAGCTATTTCCGTTGAAGAAAAACATCGCAAAGAAACCTGAATTAATTAATCGACGAATTACATTTCAATGCTGTGTGTGAAGTTCCCAATCAGCAACAGGCCCACGTGGGAACTGTTGCCCAAGCCCTCTCGTACTGAGAGGAGGCCTGTGCCCAGAAATGGGACGTACTTAGGCTGGATTATTATCATCGTATAAAGGTAAACAGAAAAAAAATCAATTCACAATGTCACGAACAAAATAAATTGCATGGTTGCCTAAACCACGTTTCAACCCTAAAGCGATGAAAGGTAAAGCGTCAATTTTTATTGATCGACACGAGCTTCACTCAAACATCAAATAAACGTGTTTGAACGCTGACAGCGCCTCTAGCGACAGAACTCGACGTTGATCGACGTTGACAGTCGTTAAGTCCTAGTGTGAGGAATTCTCTTACATATTTATTCAATCCCAAACGTAGCACGCGTTCAAATCAACACGTAATGCTATAAAAATAGTCGAACTAAATACTAGCAACAAGAAAAGCGAACAGATTTTCAAAAGACGAATAGCATGCGACAACTAAGACCCCAGAACTTCAGCGCTCAAACTAAAAGCACTAACATTTGCGTCTTAATTCGTTACATTTAATAGCGCAGGTAAGTTTAAACAGGTCATAAAACACGTCGTTCAAACGGTGCACAGTGCATTTATTCAGTGCTATTCGGCGGAGTTCCATTTGCCATTTATCTCTCGGCACCATTACGGGTCGAAACTTAGATACGGATCTAAGACTAACTTGTGGAGAGCACTTCAGGTCGCGATTGTTACGATGAGCCTAGACCGTGTTGGAAGACTTAGATGATATCGGATATTACTTTGTGAATTACGTCTGTGAAGTTCCGTAATGGTGGTGGTTTTAAGCGATTAGGATATACCTACCTACGCAGATTTTAAACAATTTCAGCGGTTTAGGTATTTATGGAACAGGATTGTATCTTATGGTAAAAAATGGGGCGTTGATGATTCGAACCAGGATTTATAGCGACATCTTCGTGCCTCTCACCGCTGAAGATAGAAAGAATACATGCATCACGACTATTATCAGTGGTGGGTATACTACAAAAAGGAAATATCAGTTCGGTTTCATCCTAAAACACGTATGCTACTTACCTAGATAAAAATGCCAAAAAGAGATCGTTTTATAACGAATTGTATCGTTTTTTGGTGTTCGATAGTGTAATGTATTGCATTGCATGGTAAGTAATATTTGGTGTAAGTTTCAGTCTATAAACAATCAAAATGCCACGACTTTTATTAAAAAACTTTGACCGAACGTGAAGTTCAAACAGCGTAGATGTTATAGACAAAATTTAATGAGGGGTAAAATATCGATAAAAACTCGCGAAGAGATTTATCGAGTAAGACAAGCAGACTCGCATTCGTCTCAATTATCCGGACAGGCCATCTGTCAGTCACCCTCCCGCTGGAGTGATTCGTTACCAATTTTATTGGAAAGAAAAATATCGGAATAACCCTACTTCCTACTTACCGATGCACGCCGAAGAATAACATCTGACTTACGAAGTTTGACGATCCCCTCTTATCAAGTTATCAAATAGTACGTGGATGTATTATGCAACTATCTTTCGATAAACATTGTTGTTATGTTTTTGTTACGAAATTAATTATGAAAGTTCTATAAAGCGAAGTGTTCAAGGAGTATACTGGTATAGTACCTTGTGTATGGACTAGGCGACGGCGAATCCTGGACAGCCTAGTGTAAAGATAACGTGCGGTGACCGCATTACGATTCGTTAGAATGGCCGCTTTATTATTCGTTACAAAATAAACCAAGAAGAGTTAAGAAGTCTCCATGTTTTCCCTCCAAAAATAAACAATATTACGTAATATGTATTATGCATCAGCCTCAAGAACGAGAAAGAACTTCATTAAAAAATAAAAAGCTTATTATCGTAGTGAAGTTGTTTATAGAGGGCTCGCCGAGTTATGATTAATGCATATTTCATATCGGCCCAATAAATAATGTAGGGCGGCTGAGAGGCCGCCAAAAAAAACCGTTGAACTTCGTTGACCATAACTCAGGAAATTTAATCATGAGGCAAGTTGGCTAAAGTTTCACGCCTCAGAACTCGGCGCGGTTACAACTCGCCCGAGGCGCTAAAACAGACAAGTTTTTGTAGCCATCTCACGCAGATGTGCAGTGCCTCGTTTTTGGGACCTAAGGGCTTTTGGAGTTTCTTCCCAGAATAAACAGGGCCGAGTGAAGGTTGACAGCGAGCGGTATAGGTACGTTTTGTTTGATTAAAAAATACACATAACAGACATACAACATGCCTGTATTCCCAAGTAGGGAAGTAAGAGCGCGCGGAACGTTACATACACAAAAATCATTATAATTTCACGTTTATTGGCTACTTTTGACGTTTTTAGTTTAGAGGTACAATAGGGACGGCACTTACCTATACAAAACCTACCACCACTATTTCAAGTTTCGTAGCTATTTTCAGCACAATTTTTAGGATTTTAGTGTATTGGGTACTAGGTATTTTGCGACATCCATGGAATCGACAAATATTATTCACAACCCAAAAAAAAGTTTATACTTAAGCACTTAATATTTTTTTTACATAAAACTCGCACTCGTAAATTAAGTAGGCCCAAACAATTGCTAAGAGTAACATATTTTTAAAGAATCGGACCAGTTTTTATAGCGATGCATAAAACAAACTCATCAGAAACTAAATAATAGAGCTATTAAAGTATAGAGGCAATTAAGCTTGCCTATAAAGAAGTCGGACGTTTAAACCGATTAGAGAAGAATATGGGCGAACGATGAGTTAAGCCGAAGATTTTACACCAAGTGACTAGGATTCGGTTCACGTTTTGTTAAAAGCGACTGGAAAAGATCCGGATTAATCTCAAGAGTCTGACCTAGAGACGAGGCTAGCAAGAAATAATATTTGCAAGCGACAGTGCGATTGCAGAACTAAAGACGAATTATAATGAAATATTTGTTCTAGAGCCTGTTGTTGTTACTTCTTATTTCTTGATTCTTAAAACTTTAATTGCATGGCGTGTGGTGTTTGTCGGGTTTAGAATAATCTCTCTTCATGCTTTCGCGGATGTCGCACGAGGCGACTAAGGAAATAGGTTACAATTTAGGCGACAAGCTAGCAACTTGTCAGTGTTATATCTGCCAAAGTCTGTCACGACACGTGAAATAGTTATAGTTGTGTCTATTTAGCGTTTCGTGTGCTTTGCTAAGCCTATTTGTGTGTAAATTACATACTTTATTTCTTTTTTTGTGCACAACATTAACAAAGCCAGCTAAAAAACATTGTATTAAAATACATGCCTAATAATTAAATAAACTGTTAAATATTACATCGCCAAAAGATATTGGTATGTACTTACAATGAAATTCACTTTTTAATTAACCTTGTTTTGTTTGCCTTAGAAAAATCAAACAGCTGCAAAGTTTTAATAGTAAGTAATTCAAACAAACTTAGTAGCAACTAAAACATAATTCTAAAATGAACTAATAATTTTGAACATAGGTAGGTACTATTACGACAATTGTTAAGAATTTAATAAAGTAGATAAAAAAAAAGTTGTAGAAAATATTGAAAAACTTTAGGCGTTTGGTTCCCTTCCGCACGAAGTCACCCCACAAAGTCTAACTACAACCAGCAGATTACCGCGAGATCACGTCACCCCGCGAACACTTTCCATATCTCGGCGCGACATAAAACGCTCCGCACATGATTTCGTTGGATTTTGCAAAATAATCGTAAAAGTGAGTCGGTTTCCATTGCGGGAACTTTGTAAGGTGTAACTGGTCGTAAAACTAGGATATTTACGATCAGCCGCTTTGGCGAATATATCGCGGGTTCGGTCCGACTCGGCAGCCGCCACCTGCAGCCGGGCTTATGTTCTGTTTATGTTTATTATTGTATTTAACGTCGCTTTCGCTTTTTCGGGTTCCAGTCGGCCTAACATGCTGTACATAATAATACATTTATCACCACAGACCTATATCGAAATAGATGACTCAAGTGTATGTACTTCGCTTGCCAAAAGGGAACCAAAAGGGAGAGTCATTTGGCGATTTCATTTAGTTTTGTACCACTTACATTAGGTTTAACTGTCTAGAGACAAGACAACTTGAATAAGGCGACCTTTGAGTCGCTTTCACTTGGACTGTCAATCCTCATCACTAGAGGGCTCATGTGACGTTACAGTAGGTAGAGAATAAGTGGCACCCATGGTTTTCATACAAATGTAGGAACTTGTGGTACCTATCTATTGTTTCAAGGGAGCGGTAATGACTTAAAACTTCTAAAATAGTTCCTATCTAGGTACCGAAGCAATTGATTTTTAACCCACCGCAGGATATTGTCACAATAAAAGTAATAAAGTTTTCCTTCGTCAAGCTACGCAATGTCACTATAACGTAAACTGTAAATATGTTATATGGTGGGTCAGGAATCAATTGGTTAGAGTGGACCAGAGTGAACCCGCTAGGACCTTAAACCTTAAACTCCTGAACTGTAACACAGAATTATTATTTTACTAGCATAGATACGAAGATACGTAGTGAATTGCAATCTCAAGTTTCAGTTAAATTAGTTAACTTGAAGAAGGACCATCGGTCAGACAAACTTGTTTAATATAGAACATCCCAAATTGCAGAAATTATTCGAATTCAAAGGGCGACGAAAGATCACTAATAAGGAAGGAGGCAATAGAAGTCGTGGCCATATTTGAATGTAGCTTTAGTTATTACGAAATAGTACGTGAGGAGAAATCTAAGGCTGGAAACCCCTATCGGGCTAGCTTGCTTCAGGGCTGGAATACATTATGATACTCAAAAAAAGTTACGGTCCGTATCGATGCAATATAATGACGTGATACGAGTAGGCACTTGCTAATATCCTTTACCTATACTTGCGGCGTTTTCGCTTCAAATTTCATTGTCTCAGATTTGTGACTTCAGTTTTTTGCTGAAGCTGAAGCAAAGAAATAAACTGATTTTAATTAAGAAAACTGCGCCCATACCTGTTCACCTGCGTAATCGTCGACAGACGCTGCAAAAAAATATTAAATACCTAGGGTATTTTACAAATGCTGATAAATCGCATTTATGCGTAGTTTTCAGTTGATCCCAAATGATGTCAACGATAATATTAAAATGTCCACTAAATGATTACAAACATTAATATTGTATTTAACGTTTGTAAATAATTACTGTGCGAATCCTCTTTGAGCGTTGTGATATTAAATTTCGTGTAGGGCGTTATGTTGATGAATTGTTTAAAATTTTGTTGAAATACCATTTTCCATGTTATTTGGGCAGCTGTTTGGCTTCCAGACATGACACGATTTCTTTCTGCACTGCAAAATAGTTTTATCATGGTCTCACTCTGCCTTTTTTCCTTTCCACCTTCCCTTTCAGGAGGTTTATAAAGAATATTTTGTGTCGCATCAATATTGTTCTGCCATGTTCTACAAATTATGGTCTCAAGTAATGTTCTTTACCTTGTTATTAAAACTATTTTCTATGTATTTAAAATTTGTCTGTCATTTACTTGTTCATTATTTTTGAATTATTTATGTACAATGAATTGCCATAATAAAGGTGGTAGGTATAAGTTGACATAGCGCACCAATCACATTTTTGTACTATCTTAAATGTTTATTAAAATATTTTCATCATAATTCATTGCTTAAAACGATTCTCAGTAAAATGTTGTTAAAATCCTGTTGGTTTACCGAATTCATAACATTGGAAATATGTTTTTGCGTAAGTTACCACAATTCGTAACATACACATACTTCATCTATACATCTAAACGAAACAAAGCTTTCTTCCTTATTTTTGCAAAAGAAAACGTGTTTTGCTATCATGTAAATGTAAATACAAAATCAATAACCAAGTAAAGGGTGTTTTGGATTACATCGTATTGAAATTCTATACACACGTACATTGTAGGGTGGTAACAATAGATGGTTCGGTTAGGCTTATCAGTACCCTTGACTCATTCAGCGGGGCTGACAAAACATTGATCCTCGCTTGATTAGGCAGCATTCAGGGAGCCGAGTCAGTCGTTCATTTAATCAGGCGTATTCGACTAATACCTTTACGGCGATGGTATCGGGACGACTCGCGGCGCAGCGCTAGTCTTGCCTTTAGGAAATCAATTTGAACCAATAGAAATTTGTCGGGCGATGCCGAACTGGGCAGAACTTTGTGATTGGTGTTAGTCAAGCTATTGCTTTGTGCTAACTTCGTCTGAGCAGGGCCGGATCTACCTATGGGCTGATTGGGCTGCAGCCCAGGGCCCCGGGGTTGCAAGGGGCCCCCAGATCCCGCTAAAAAGTAGGCCATAATATGAAAAAAAAATAGTCTGTAAAGTCGGTTTACGGACGATATTTTTACGTGACAACGTCATAAGAAAATATTGATTGAAAATTGCATACTTACTTTCATGAATGTAGTTGAGGGGGGAAATACGTGTAAAAGGTTTTTTTTCATGTCGTTTTTCATTAATTTTTTTAAAGTTAATAATGGCAACCCTGAGATCAATGAACCAATGTATGTGCGCGTCTATGGAACGGAACGGGGATTTCCCTGTATTTTTATTTACTCGGGACTTTCCCGCCGCGCTGGTTGACGTTACGCCTGACGTGATTTTGTTTTTTTTCTGCACTTCTCTTCTCGTCATCAAAAAGGACAAACTGACTGCGTTAATTGTTTGAACTGTGTTTAATGAGTGTGTGCTAATAAGTGATAACTTAAAAGTTACCTTTATCTAAATAAGTAAAATTTGTTTATGTCAGTGATTTCCTGCTTTTATTTGGTAATGGTAAGTAAAAATAAATAATAATATTAAATCATGTCTTTCTTTTTTATGGTATTTTTAGGGTTCTGTACAAAAATAAAATAAAAAAAACGAATATAGGATGACTCATGTCGTGCACCCGTCTGTGTGTCACAGCCAATTTGCTCCAAAACTAGGTATGTACTGGACCAAATTAGGTGAAATTTGGTAGGATGGTGTAATCCTATGACTAGTGTAATTTAGGTACTTGCAATATAAGCATTTATTTATTTATTCCTATTACTCGTTGGCAAAATACATATTGATATTGCTAGCTTAACCAAAACGTCAAGTTAGGTACGTTAGTTGATTTTGTTTTTTTTACGCTGACTGAACAAAAATGTACCTATGTATGCATTTTATTGCAAGTACCAAAATTACACTATCTAATTCCGACCTCTGCTCATTACAAAGTATTCACGTATTCAAATGATCGTTACATGTTTATTTATCAGAAAATTTTTAATGGATTTATGGATTTGCAAGACAAAAATATCTAATACATAGATTTGGAAAGTGCACGTCATATTATTGATTACTATCCAGATGACGTAGACGAGCATTTAGTGAATGAGTGCATTCAATTAAAATCATACTTACTCCAATCTAAGCCAGAGTCTTACAACTCTTGCAGTGACATTTTTATGATCATGTATGAAAATAAACTAATTGACGTGTTCCCTAATTGCTATACCATTTTAAAGATTTTTTTTAACTTTACCAATAACTAGCTGTGAAGCAGAACGCTCCTTCTCAAAAATGTCCTATATAGAAAATAAATATAGGACAACAATGGCGAACTCTCGACTAAACCATTTATCACTTCTGTGTATAAATTGTGATTTAACAAAAGACTTGCAATGTGATGACCAAATAAAAGAATTTGCAGCACAAAAATGTAGAAAGGTTAATTTATAAATTATAATTTCTTTTACTTTACTAATAAGTTCATAATAAATAAATAAAATTATTTTGTTGTTTTTTATTTTCTTTTATACAATGTACATCTCTATTTCGGTTTCTCTGTCACCCAAAGGTTACCTGGAAGAGATTGCTACACAGCAATAAGGTCGCCTTTTGTACAACTAATACTTGCGTAGATTTAAGTAATATTTATGTTTTTTGTGCAATAAAAAATAATGTATAAGAATAATATATCATTATAGAAACAGTTTTTTGGCATGGCTATTAGTTGAGTACTAAGATAGGCCCCCAAGTAGTTTCAGCCCAGGGCCCCACAAATTCACGATCCGGCCATGCGTCTGAGGCGAATTCCGATGCCAAGTTGGCCCTGTTCGTGTTATGGAAATAAACGAGGTCATGAGCGAGCTTGAATGCGTTTAGTAGTCTTACTTCTCATCAAAAGATGTAACAATGTTTTCGGATGGTGAGAAGGTAGGCGAGTGAAGCAATTTCAATCTCGTACTGAGAGGGGGTTTATTCCCAGCAGTGCGATCTAAATAGGCTGAATATAATGATGATGAATTTTGAAACATTGGACGCTAATGTTTTAGGACGAACAGATGGATGAGGTATTTCAAGTTACATGAAATCCCTTTTTCGAGGTTTAAATATGAGTGTTTGGTGAAAAAGTGAAGCAGTGTCAATGTGGACGCAAATTGTTTAATGTTAACTTGTGAAATGTCACTAAAGTAAAATAAATAAAATTTGAGAATTAGACGTTTTCTAGCGTTTCATGAACTATAATTAAATTAACATAGCTATTTTTTCCTAACTAATGTACCTACTTAGTTGATTTTCTTAGTTTTGGTGGTTGATTTTTCCTCTATGTACTTATACATATACTTTTGAAACAAGATTTGCGGTGCTAGGAGATGGGAATAAAAACGTATGAAATACGGTCTCTAGTGCTTTTAATCTTATTCGGGGAACTTTGTTTTTGCAAAAGGCCCGAAAGGTACCGCGAGTTTTTCTTTTGTTCCACCGAACATGAGCTTACGGGTAAACCAGAATAGTAAATGAGGATTACAAGAGGACTCATTTCGCAAAATAATATCGGCAAAACATAGTGCCTCCATGTAGGTATTGTTCGTTGAAAATGTCGTGTTTATATTTTTGTTTATGTTCAAATAGTTACTAAATGTTACTCGACATTTTTGTTTTGTATTAATTGATATGCGAGCACAACAGTTTAGTATCTAAATAAATATAGAAATCTAGAAATATGACATGAATGTTTTAGTAAAAAGTTTACAATAAAAATGGCGTTTGGAAAGATAGTAAAACCCTTAACAGTACGTTATAGTGTGTTATAGAACTTTAAAAAAATAGCATGGCCCAACAGTGGGAGTCTAAAACAAAGTAAATAAATAGTGTCTATTTCATCCTCATATATAAAGGTACATTAAAAGCAAAACAGGCACGCAGTGTTCGATCCAAGAGGTTTTTATTTTACCTAGTTTTCTGAACAAAAATGGAGATCTTCTAAACTTTAGAATCTAATGGATTCATTAATTTGTTTTTTAAAGTATAACACGTACTGTTAAAAAATATTAATATACGAATAAACAATTATAATCAACACACTTTATTTACTTTTTCGTATTGGCTTCGCAAACATTTCACCTGTGAGAGGAGTTAAAAATTAAAAGCGTTCAAATCTTTTAAACATTCAAAACACGAAACTACAATTTTGTTTAGTCACGATCGAAACGAGTACCAAATAAAACTAAACAAATATGCATGAAAACGTCAAAGCAATTTTTGAGTATCCAAAGCTCGCCCCTCGAACAAATATGATCACTAGCTTTGCCCGCGGCTTCGTTCGGGTGGAAAGATTCACTGTTATTTTCACAATAAAGCGTGGTTTTTGCCGCTTTTTCATACACCAATTTTACTATATTCCTATATAGGTAGATACATCTACTTATGCATTTGTAAAAATGGTTTTGTACTGCTGCAAATGCCAGCCGAGAACGGAACACGGTGATAACTTTTGTTTGAATAATACAATAAGTTAAAGTAACCGCTCGCTCCGAGTTGCGTCATCACGCCTGTATTCCAAAATGGGGTAGGCAGAGCCCACGTAGCGTTACTCAGGCGAAACCATGAGTATTACACGTATTTTAGCTAAAAGCTTCATTTTTGAATTAATGCCAGATAAAGAGGTATAACAGTGACAACCCTGTTTAGTAGCCTGTCGCCTAAAATATACATACATACATATTCTCATGCCTGTATTCCCAAGAGGGGTAGGCAGAGCACGTGAATTCAAAAATCCAGTGCCACATTTAGCAATTTCAGCAGGGTAACCAGATGGTTAAACGTGATATCACAGTGACAGGTTGCTAGCCCATTTCCCAGAGTCCTAAAATATACTTAAACTATTTCCTTAGTTGCTTCCTACTTCTTCTACTGGAGTAATGGAGTAGTGTTATTCATAGCCCAACATCAGTTGGAGTTGTATCGTTCGACGTACATATTTTTATCATCGAGTTAGCAACCAAGTCGGCACAAGTCGATCTTAATTAGGTACTCACAAGCGATTGCAAGGTTGTCGATCAAAGCCATTTCGATTACTGGGTTGTTATTACGTATCGATCACGTATTACGTGTGTGCCGAGCGTGAATAGCGTGAGCCTCACATGTCACAACATGAATATGTTTGCAAATTACGCCCGTCAAAGAGAAGCGCGTTCATAACTGTGTAAACATAGCGTTTATATAAATAAAACATTGGGAACGGTAAATGTGTGGCTTCCATTTTTAAATCAAATGTTTAGGTTGCTTACGGTTGACGATTTTAAGGTAGGTGATGTTTTGAGCGGTTGCCCTTTACGTAAAATTGTAGAGAACTTGTTGAAATTATTGTTTGACCTTTTGTCTAGGGTCGTGGGTCGAATCCTAGGCTCGCACTCCTCAATTTTTAATTATTTCGATAATCGAATTCGATATTACTGCGAGCGGACCCCCTTGTGCGCGAGTCTAACTCGTACTAGGCTGTTTTTCATCCCACGTAATTTCTATTGATGTCATGTTGAACTATAAGCACAAAAATAAACTATCTACACAACAACTAAAGTCTCAGCTCTAAAATTAAGAGTTCTATCTACAACACTTTTAGTTTTTGTCTCAAAAGTAAGAGTCCTATCTGCACCACTTTAAAGTTATTGCCCAAATGTAAGAGTCCATTTTACAATACCTTTGGCCTTTATTTCAAAAATGAGAATACTATCGACGGTACTTTGTACTTTGGGTGTTTATCCCAAAAATAAGAGTCCTATCTAAAATGGCTTAAGTTTTGGTCCCATAAGAGTATTTTCTACTGCAACCACAGTATTTACTTTACACAAATTTATGATTATTATGTAATGTTTGTAACAGACCATAATTTTGCACTTAAATCAAGAATTCTCTCCACTCTACTTTTTCAAACGGGCTGCGGAAAATTCTGTTTTTGTAGCATTTAATCGCAGCGTGGGCGGGGACCCTCCCACCGTTGCTTAGCGATTAAACTCGTCTATACGAGATCGATGGCCCACTCCGATGTTTGTGTTTTCGTCTTATTTAGTTACCGTAGACTTGTTTTTGGATATTATGCTGTATTTATACCACTACATTGTTTATTTTGGCGCCAAGGCGATAATTGAGGCGCCTTGAGATGCTTGATAACTGTATACCTACATGTGCAATTAAAACTGCCTCCTATTAAACCTTAACCGATGTACAAACTTAAAACCGCCGAATTTACTGTTACGAAACTTGAACATCTAAAACCCGCGATTTTTCTGAAATCTGTACTTCTTAGCACGACAATATGAGACGAGTTGTGCTCAAGATAGACTACCTACCACTGTCTAATCTCACGAAGCCCATTGTGATTTTGAGTAAAAAAACAACCATATAAGTACCAACTGAGTGGCTAATTTGAAGCCATTTCCACATTTTATTTAATTATCTTTCACGACTCGTCCGTTAGATATAGGTGAAGTATAGTTACCAAGGCTATAACATTGTTAAATTAACGTTACCCAGTAATTTTAATCAACATTTGACAATCGAAATCCTACAAAGCTTTGTCTTTAAAGGGAATAACGACATTCGCTTGTTCTCTTTCGCGTGCAGCGAATTGAATCCGCGCGACATCCATTATCCTACGGTAGATTATGCGAGCAACATTAAATAAGCTCTCAGCCAAGAAAGCGTAGCAAAGCAAAAACGGAACAATAAAATTCGACTGTATCTCGCTATTAGATAACGGTTTAAGCCAGTTTATTAAGAGACGTGAAACAAAACATTATTTTTTACATGCATACATACTATTCGGAATATAAGTTGGCACGATTTTAGAGAGAGAGAGTAAGTTAACGCAGTGCTTTTTCCAAGTAAAAGCGATGCGCGAATTTATTCTCTCTCTCTTTCTCTCTCTAAAATCGTGTCATGTTGTATGCCGAATAGTAAACCGTCAAGCCACTCTCCTACTGGGGTAGGCAGAGACCGCTTTGTTCCACTTGCTACGATTCTAACATACCTCTTTTGCTTCATCCACATACATTAATCACTTCATACATACTCATCGGTTTCGGGTACTCGTGATCTGACTTGTTTCTAAAACGTCTCCAATTTGTTCACGTTATTTTATAAAATACTTAATGTATTTTTTGTACAACATCCAGTTAATTACTGTCGACGCTCGTTGCATTTGCCCGATGCAAGCTCTGCTGTTGGACAGCAAATAAAAGTACTAACTTGCTTAAAATTAAGTTAGAGTTGGCTTAGTTTCATTGCGTCCGCTGAAGTAGGCAAATACTGAAAGTAATCGGTTGAAGGCAAAGCCCGGCCTGTTATCGCTTCTTGTTTGCGAGCAGCTTGCTAAGCCCAACTTTTGTATCTATATTGAACTTTTGGCACAATTTTTCTGAGTTAAACAAGTAAAGCGAAACGAATTTTTTAAATAGTTCCATTCGGTTCACATAGAGCTTTACTGAAAGACCTACACAATATTTTATGTTTATTTGTTCAGTACTTTAAAAATGGAGGAGCAGAGCCAAAACTAATGATCAAACCTCGATGTAATGATATTTTATATTTTATTCAAATGTTATCTAAGTTTATCAACGTATTTATGCTTTTACGTCCTGTTTTGTTTAAGAAAGGTATTTCGGTGACAATAAACCCATTAAAAAAAATGTAGTCGTTAGTTTTTTTTTTTAATTTTGGTAGTTTTATTTCATAACTTTAACTCCGTAGTCACAGAGGGAACGAATTTGATATTGTTAAGGTGATTTAGGTAAATTTTTGTATCGATACTTTTGGATTATGAGCATTTCCGACACAATTACCTGCCCTCGCATTCCCCACTCACTCCATTAACGTCTCTGTATTCATTTATTTTCTTAATGTTTACGACGACGCCAAGCTTTAAATTTAAATACAAAATCGCCACGTGTTCGAAATTCATGCACATACTACGCATAGTCATTCCAGTGTATCGGAAAACACAAAGAGACGAAATGGTAACAAGGTTTAGAATACACGAAACGTGCGGTTGATCTACGAAACGCTAACGCTTTGTAGTGGAGGGCGAACTTCGCGTTTGCTAGAGCCACTGCAAACAGCAGGAGGAACATAAGCGAATTAACATGTTTACGCACAAGCGTTTGCCGCTTGCGTTCATTGAATAAGTTTTACAAATAAGAGATAAGCAAACATTGGGCCGATATCGAGTTTGTGGTTTTTTGTTTACGCTCACCGGTGAACGTGACGAACTGCGAGGCTGGGCGCTCTCTCAAGGGGTGAACGAAATCTCTACCCACTATACGAGTACGTAAATCTGTAACGCTTGTTTTAGATTACTTGATTTATGCCGCGCAAAGAAGGGGCGGGAGCTTGTACAGCTCTCTCAGTGCACCATCTTTTAAAACTGTTCCTTGAGTTGAATTCCTGCAATGTTTTCCATGGACTGCGTAAAAAATCTAGCGCAGTAAATACTGGACATCCGGGAATATTGAGAGCCCCTTCTGTAAGCGGAGTCGCGGACTTTGTACAAGTATTTACGAGGACAAGTTTACTGGTCCAGTGTACTTGTTCCGCTACATTTAACAGTTGAAAGGGTAGCTTTCGAAAAGTTCCTCCACGAATAAGGGCGTGCACTTATATATACGTCCCGCTCTTAAAGGGTAAATCGAATGTAGCTTGTTAAACGAGCGAATGCTTGCCTGAATGTTTAAGTATGTCATAAAAAACCAGATTATATTTTTATGAAATGTTATAGAACATTTCAAGGCATAAGGGAGCAAATATAACAATTATTCGTGGCTTTCGATGTTATTCTGTAAATTCTGCAAAAGGAATGCAAATAAAACGAAATATGCGTAAATCGCAATACGTTCTGCTATCAGTTCCACGCGAATAAGTAGCTTCAATGTCCCTTTCAATTACAACAGCCTTCAAAGATAGGTAAATGAAAAGCGGGCTCTGGTTTTAAGACGATCCCGTGGGATTGAAAAGGGACCCTTCTGCTCCGGTGACAAGGCTCGCCTCATTCAGGATAGATGATGGAATATCGGTGTACCCCGGTATTGGGAATTATTTCCCGTAAAGTACGGTCCTGTTTTTGACAGAAATAGGGCAAGGTAATTTACAACGCAACTTTCCTTTACGGCTGGCGGCACAGATGTGGTTTAGTTCAAACAGCACAACTAGAGCGGCTCAGTTTAGTTGAACTCGTTTTGACCTTTGAACAAAGGACATTGCTTTTGGAAATTTAATAGCGGTCGAACAAACACGGAAATCGCTTCGGCTCCCACATTTGGGCTCGTCGGAGCAGGTAGAACAAAAAATTAATAAAGTGAACGGAGCACAGGTAAGTTAGGATGGCAAATAAGTAAACATTGAACTTTTTACATAAAAAGTTTAAGTATGTTGAAGAGGCAACTGGGAAGTCAGCAATGAAAGGATGACGGTTCAAAAGCCGGCTTTGGCCCCACGACAAAGACGACAAATTTCCTCGCCATTCACACGGAAGGGTGGCCGTGGTCGCTGTATTGAAAGCTACGCTATTGGAAATTATTTTCTCGAAAGTGAATTTCTGCTGTAGACGTAAATAGGTCGCGGTATTTTATACCGGCGACAGTTTTTACAACGGCGCTTCCTACCTTTTGTAGCAGGATACAGGTTCACAGGCTGATTAATGAGGTGCAATAGACGCTTCGCCCGGTTATGAAAGGAAATTGAGATTTTATTTCCACGTCGCTAACAAAGACACGGCGGTAAACGAGTGTTACATATCACTTTAAGGTCCTTTCTCACCCGCGATGAGAAATGATATCAGAGCAAAACGTCTAGAGGATGCGAGAGGTGTAAGTTCGAGCGTTCTCTTGTGCAATTTTTACCGTGTTTCGAACTCTACATGTAGTTGCTCGGAGTCCGTCCCTCTGACATCTGTTCTTTTATTTCCCAGGACGATGTATTTTCTTTTATATTTTCACCCATTGTACTGTATCGAAGTTTCATGCTGTTCTTTGTAAGCGGTTGTCAAGATATGTAAGTATGGCGTAGTAAATATACGATCGTTTTAAGCTTTTCAGAACGATTTGTCTGTTTCAACGGAATTGAATTATCTATTTATTTCTAGGCATTTAACACGGTTTTATAATTGAAGAGCTAGAACTCAGATTTCAAAGTTACATTTGGCGACAAATTCCTACAACTAGGCTCGTAACTTTTTCTTGCCCTTCAAAGTAATACAAAATTACGTCAATTCTCATTGGATTTGACGCCAAAGCAAATTTAAATAAAGTTTTCATTTTCAAAGCGAAACTCGTAATCGGGATATTAATTATTCAAGAAAAATCTTGAAATTCTCGCCTCATTTGCAAGTTAGCGAATCGTTTATTTTTATTTCAAGTTTGTTTTATGTAGGTATATATCACGCAATTTTTATCAAGAAATTGACGGCTCTTTCAAATCAAATTTATATTAATTCGCATTTGATTACGAAATAAAAAATCTAATAATGATTTACCTACTCAATTTTTGTAGGTAATGTAACAAGAACCCCGCGTGCTGTCGGTTATAAAGAGAAACCTCTCCATTTCTTGCAAGAAGACGTCTAGAAGTATACATATAGGTTAAGGTATGTATTAGGCATAGAGGATAGAACCTATAGAGAAACAATGTTCGCAACCCTGGTCCGCAAATAGTTTGTTGATTTCAACATACTAAACGTCACCGTCACTGTCACAGAAACTGTACAGAGCCAATAACCGTAGAGAAAAAGGCACTAGCGTTACGCGCGATCTTGGACCGGCCAATAAGAGCACAGCGATCACTTCAATTGTTTTGCGGAATAATTTCCGAACAACCAAGATGACATTAGTACTCCATAGGTTCTATCCTCAATGGTATTAGGAGACAGACTATTAACACGTCACTAAGGTAAACGTCTGAATGTCTGACCCTGTATTAATGTGGAATTCTAAGTTTTCATCCATATAAGTCAATGAAAGCTTGCGTTCTCAGTCCCTTGTTCAGCGAATCTAACTAACTTTTAATTAATAAGAACATTTTGGCAAATAGGTACGCTGTACCCGTAGCGTGCGCAGTTAAATTTACAAATGTTAACAAAATGGCGGGTCTGCAAGTTTAGTGGGTTCCGTTCCAGGCATCAGCGACCATTTCGTCGCTCTGGGAATTCTAATGCAGCCGTAAAGACTGACCAAGCGTCGTGTAGCGCCGTGTATGGACACTTTACTTTGTCGACTGCCAAATTTAAGTTATCTATGGCTACCTACTCTGTTTTGAGAGCCCGTAGAGTATGTCGAGACAACGACGTAGATTAAGGCGCTGCGCAGACGACAGACTTTTGTGCGATCGAGTCTGCGGAGCAATAAAAATTCTGAATGGAAACTCTCTGCGCGCCATTCAGAGTTTTTATTGCTCCGCAGACTCGTTCGCATAAAAGTCTGTCGTCTGCGCAGCGCCTAAGTATTATAATTGAAAATAAAAAAATAATAAAGAGAGATATCTATTCTATTAACAGAAATTTGTCACAAGTAAAACATTTTTGCAGAACTTATTTAAATAATACCTAAGGCTTAAATTAACTAGTAACTTAATGATACGCATGCAATGAAATAGTACAATTCCGTGCCAAATAGCGCCAAAAGGGCCGCACTCAGCATGATATAGCAGCGAGCCGCAACGCTGATTATCAGCGGGACTCTGAAAAAAGCTATGTTTCTTGAGATAAATTATGATAAAGTTGTCCCTAATTGCCTATGTGAGTAATTGGGCTTTATTGTCAATATAACGTGAAATAAGTACTATAGGTATTCGTATATATATTTTTATAATGTCGTAAGAGGCAACTAAGAAAATGGCTTGGGGTACCTATGTTTCAGGCGACAGGCTAGCAACCTGTCACTATAGATTTGGACAAAAAATCTAAAAAATATGCTAGAAGTGGCTACGAAACGTGAAATGGTCGAAGTTTTTACTATGTCGCGTGTCGTGTGCCTTGCCTACTCCATTCGGAGTACGAGCGTGTTATATGCACAAGATGGGCATGACATTTTGTTTAACATGATTTCTTATGTGGCTTTTATTTTGCTGACCCAAATATAAATAAAAGTATTACTTCAAAAGAAGCTAGTAAGAAACAACTCACAGCGTTTAGGCTACGGTGAAGGTACGTTTTAAAGTTTTTGCTTTCTTCGAGCAGTTTAAATGGAAGGTAGCGCAGTGCGCCCCTCGTGGCCATTAATCCATCATTGTGCCGAGTTCGCCTCGAACTCGCCTTTTTACTTTCAAGCCCCTTGTTCTTCTACAACTCGCGTCCGCGATACCGATTTTTTGATAAAATACTCGAAGTTTCAAAAGGAAACTGTTTCAATCCCTTTGTTGAGTCAGACGGAAAACGCGCTTATCAGCCGTCGGCAGTTGTTTTGAATGTCTTAATTTGTAGCCTTGTCTTTTAACGGCGGGTCCGGCAACTAAGTGCGAGCACTAGGTAATAAAGCGACCGTTTAAATAGAAACAAAAGATAGGGTGAAACTTCACATTTCAGCGAAGGTTGGCGGCGGCTGCGCGCTTAATGGCGCGGAACCGGCATTTTATTGGAGTTCCGTCCCGCGGCCGCGGACGAGTCCGATACTTTGTTGCTGTCTCACTGCACGGAACGCGGGCCGTTAGCACGTGGATTTTATGATGACATAAAATTTCACTTTACATCGCGATCTGGAACCCAATTTTTGTGTTTGCATACTTCCTTTCAGCCGCATCAATCATAAACCTCGGTGATCTGGTCGTAATTCGTAACAGAATTCGAAGCGGATAGTGAAAAAATGTGTGGGCATTTGGGGGTTCGTAGGCTTTGTATATTATTTCTTTTGTACCGTTAAATATTACTAATACGAAATCGAATCGAATTATAAGTAACGTGATTCTCATTAGTTTACTATTCGTAATCTGTAAACATAACTGCAATTCCAAAATATTTACTTTATTAAGGTATGTTTCAGGCGACAGGCTAGAAAAATGTTATTCAAGTAGCATAGGTTATTTGAATAACATTTTTATTGGGAAGCAAAACGTGCAATATAGTTCATGTCCATTCCATGTGTTTTGCCTGCCCCATTTGGTAATAAAGGCGTGATTATAAATAAAATAAATAATAAATAAATATCACTGGACAATTCTTACACCAATCACCTAGTCCCAAAGTAGGCAATTTAATGCCTGTGTTATGGGTACTAGACAACGGATAAACTTACTTATATATAGATAAACATCCAAGACTCGAAAGCAAACATTCGTATTCATCATACAAACATCTGCCCCGACCGGGGATCGAACCCGGGACCTTAGCTTCACAGTCAGGTTCTCTAACCGCTGGGCTATCTGGCCGTCTAATTATGTTCGACTTTCTGTTAGTAATTGTAAATCAAACTAAGTTTGTGTGATAAAATTTGTAAATTAAATAACTACAGAGTAAGTAAACGTTATATTAATACCATTAGTAAAAGGACTTCGAACTGAATGCGTAATAATAAGCGTTAGGTACTTCTACAAGGTTACGCTTCCCAGAAACAAAGGAAACACTATAGGAACCACAGACTCAGCTTCATATCACTGTTTTCCTATAATAGACTACTTATTCTAACATATTTCGACAGAAAGATAGAGAACAATGAAAATAAAATAGACGTATAGAAACGACTAGGGCTGATCTATTCTTCTTAGAATTTACAAATCAAACTAAACTATTCCTTAAAAGATATTTTCATGACAAACTTGACGGTTAATTGCTTTCAACCGTCTATTACCAACCGACCCACCAGACATTGTCAATCGCTCGAAGGTCAGCCGGAAAAATATGTCCGCCTTTGTACTTTTAAATTGTTTTTTTTTGTTCTGTATTAACAGTAAAAGTTATACATAAAAAAAGGTAAAATATTTAAAAAATATGATATCTACCCAATCACCCATGCAAAGCGGGGACGCCGCTATAACTAAAAACAATCCGAGCAAAGCTCGGTAGCCCCGCTGTTATAAGAATACTACATACGTTATGTTTTGCGTTGTGTACCTATACTACATTATACGATATAAAAGTAAAGACATAATAATTGTTTTATTTTTCTTTATATCGAGCCAACGTTGCCCTGTCGGGAAATATTTATCAACGGACTATTTATTTGGCAATTCGGATGGTCAATCGGGAATTATTTATCAACAGAACGACCTGATGGTATGTCTGGTTGCCCTGTCGGGAATTATTTACGAACAGAACAATCGGTTGGTGTGTCTGGTTGCCCTGTTGGGAAATATTTACCAACGGACCACCTAATTGGCAATTCGGATGGTCAGTCGGGAATTAATTACCAACGGACCACCTAGTTGGCAATTCGGATGGTCAGTCGGGAATTATTTCCCAACCGCCCCCCTAGTGGGCAATTCGGTTGGTCGGTTGGGAAAAAAAAAGTATCAACCAGACACCCAGGGTGTAGGTTAGGAATGTCTATTACTAACCAGCCCACCAGATGGACGGTTGGGAAAAAAAAGTATTAACCGTCCCCCTGGGGGGAATGTCTGGTGGGTCGGTTGGTAATAGACGACATTTTCTCGTATACATTGTTTGTTTTACCTACAGCCAAGTACCACAGTATCGGCAATCAGGTAGCAGTATTTTACGACATTTTTTGTGACGCGACCCCCTCAGGGAGTCAAACAATTCGCAACCCCCATAATTTTCGAAATTTCGAATCAGAATATTTGGTATAAACACAATTTGAGGAAATTAACCTCTTCATTGCTGATTTTTTTCTTGAGTTTGATGACCTCTGGCTACTTTCCTGTGCGACCCGCTGAGAGACGCGACTCATACGTTAAAAACGTACCTACATACATAAGTACATAACCGTTTCGCCAAATACTACTTTTTTCGTTCCACTTGCTACGATTCTGATGTTCTGTGTTGCTACATTTGCAGTCATCGATATCTGCACAACACGTTAATCACACTAACACTGAAGTTTAGTATCGAATTATAAACTCATAAATTTGCCAGTAGTTTTTACGAACACCCACAGTTAACTTACACGTTAACCAAGGACAGTCCACTCCCCGGCCAAACCTCGTGAAAGATCATCAGCAAGTAGATAACGTTAAAAAAAGACAGCAATATTTTTACGCCTAATTTTAAAAAAGCTATCCTAGTATAGGTATCTATACAGAAACAGCAAACATCAAATCGCCGAATCACCGCTAATGTTACTAATAGACTTAATTGTTCATTAGTACCAGCGAAAACCATTAATCGCGACACTGATTTTTGTCGCCCACAATCGATATTTCAGGCTCCCAACTAAGACTGCAAAGAGTTTAAGTTCACGCTGCCTACAATCGAATATCAGCAATCAGCGATAGCGCCGAGTCACCGGTATCGGTTCTAATTCGTCGGATAATTGCGAACGCGTCAGTCTCTTCATTAGAGGGCGATCCATCAACGGGGACGAACGAGCCGGGATTATTCGCGGGAACCGGGAATCAGAAAGGCGATAGGGTTTCTTGCTAGAGAAATGGCACCTGCAGACTTTATGTGTCATTACTTACCTGCGTCAGTACAGCTGTAGGCTTAGCACAGCGAAACGCGCGAATTATCTCCGCAGTATGCTGAGCGCGGCATCACGCTGTAGTCGCGTCGCGCGCGGGATAGACTACCTGTCGTTTTCTGACGTGTCTAATTAAACAGTGTCAGGTATAGTCTATCTCGCGTGTATCTCTGCTCGCGCCTTGCTGTGCTAAGCGGGCAGGTTAGACTAGCTATAATTTTTTAACGTCTCTAGTTAGACAGTGACGTGTATAATCTGACGCCGTGCTAAGCCACATGAATGCTAGATTTCTAAAGACGTTCATATATCATGCAGTTAAGTTATTCAATTGATTTTAGGTACTGCATAATATTGATCTAAAACCACCTTTCAACTCTACTAACGAAATGAAGTGAAATTAAATATTTATACAGACGCAGACTATGATATTAAAATTTATACATACCATGTCAACATTGCATTTTAATGCAGTACAGATTAACTTTTTAAGTATTTCGAAGCCAACAGTTTTCCGATTACGATTTTATACGAATAATACTGTTCACCTGACTTGTTACTTATGTTTGCATCATCACCGAAAAAGCATGGCTAACCCTCTTAATTGATAAGATCGAACCGAAAACACGAGTATGAAAAGACTCCATACGGGAATGGAGAATAATTACGTTGAGACTAATATGCGGTAGTTATATGGAAATGGATGATGGGTTTCTATCAGATGAATTAATTAACGACTAACACGAATGTGTACTCGTATTATAACCAGTTCAACTTCCAAAAAGTTCAAATTAAGTAAATAGAAAAACTCAGGGAAGTTAAATAAAACCGGAATAAGAATTCGTTGGCAGGGATAAATTCTGGCATATCTGGGGCTCTGGAATCACGGCGAAAGACTTGGCGCCGCCAGGGTTGTCAGGCTTTTGGAACTTTATATAATAATCAGTGGCGTGCCTAGGCAAAATTGTTCGGGCAAGCAGACTCGATTTTGGGAACGAAAACTTTTTTATTTCAGCTTTATATTTATGTACTTTTTACTTTACTTACTTTATTTTAAAAGACAAACAACATCTACAATAATCTACATCAACGTCAACATCTTTGAAAAACACCGCGTTTGTTTTCAACTCGCGCGTTATGCTTTGAAATAGGTACTCTCAGCTGACTGAGTAGGTAGATAAGCCAGTTCCAATTCGTTGTTTAACGAAATTAACAAATGCAAGTGCGGCACTCATTTGATTTTGTGAATTCATACATACACAGGTTGGATTACGGTTTTGTTGAAGAAACGAGCGTTTTTCTCTCAGCAAAGTTTAAAAATCTAACTTACCGGCGCCGCGCCATTCCCTCTGCCATTTAAAACTCTTACGCGGCATAAATTATCACAAGGAACAATTTCCTCCATTTTCCACAGTATTTACACTAATCACAATACACATAATCACGTTACAATATTCAATAATTCAATTAAACTATCGTAACAAAACACTATCAACATTTCGTAGCTAAAAGAACGCCATTACTAAAATAGTAAATAAAACTCGGTGTTGCCACAAGGCGGACTGCAAAGCCCTTAAATTTAAATTTCAAAATTTCAATTAAAATCGTAATTCGCGTTTTTTTCAAATATTAATGATATAAAATAAGAATATTTTTATTGTATCTTAAATTGTATTTATCATATAACGATGATATAAATTTTCACAAACAAAAACAATAACATTGGTTAAAGTTCAAAGCTCACGAAGTATTAAATTCACTTTACTTAGTTTTAAATTTAAGCGATTAAAGGCCCAATGGAAATACTTAACATGTTACTGAATCAATAAAATACTTTTTATCGAAAACGTATTTCCAATTTTACATGACCTTGAAGGATTTCCTACTCTCAGTATTTTCACAATCCTTAGCTATTATAATAATAAACAAACCGCATTATTGGATTTCCAAAATCCGAATACGAAAACACGGATGAATAGTGAAATATGAACAAATACTACCGAAATTTGCCTAAACGGCAACACTCGTGTCGTGAGACACTACTAAGACACGGCGTTAAGATGTGTGCGTGTGGCGATCACGCCATTTTGAAATAATTCTGTCGCTGCGGCGACCGCCACGCGAAAAAGCGCCTTAATGTAGAGTATTTAAAACCTACTTTTGGTAAACTATTTTGAGAAAACGAAGCCTTGCTTTTATGAATTCATTTAAAACGTCATTTAAACGATTTGATCTTTCACCTGGTGCCTATGTATCGGAAAGAGATGAAATGCGAAAAGCGACGGAGCCCATACAAGCCCGCAAAGGCCGCAAATAGAAAGATTTTATTTTAAACGTTTACGCGCGAATACAGCGCGCTGAAATTTAAAAAAACATTTTGATCGCGCTCGGGGTCGTTGACCTCAGGTTCTAGTGAACACGTGAATTTACAAATAAAATTATGGGGAGTTTATAAATGTAAATAGAAGGCAATTTTTCATCATGTCACGATTGTAAGGCAAGCAGTGCTTTTGGGCTTGTATGAAAGTACCGCCACTGATAATAATATGTATTACGCACTAGCTTTTGCGAACGACTACGTCCGCGCTTAAATGTTGAATTACAGCCTTAAAAAAATCTTTAAAAAAATTAAACATTTTTCAAGGTTTTTGAATGAAAAAAGTTCACAAAATTTTATTCTAATAACTCCCAAAACGGCCAAGTTTCATACTAACTACACCTCTTTAAATCCTTTCGTAGTGCTCTTCTACGTTATAAAAAAAAACCTTGTGCAAAATTTCAAGTTTATGACTAACAGTTTAGGCCCTGTGTTGATATCAGTCAGTCAATCAATCAGCTTCTCCTTTTGCATAATGTATACACATGAGATAATATATCTTCATGAAGCGCCTTTAAAACTGATGTAGCTCTAATTAAATGTAGTGAGGAATAGTACATAATATTATTACATTTTTTCTTAATACTGTTATAAATCGGCTATTGCTATGAAGGGTTATTTTGCAAATTTGCAATGAACAACGACGAAGTGGTCGGTCCGTTTTCAGCGCCAACCCTAAGTAGCACTCAGCGGTACAACTTTATTTATTAGTTGACAAATCTTGTAATTAAACTAGATCCATTTAAAGTGAGTGCTCGAGTTTTAGGTGGAGGCTTTGGGATATTAAACTGCAGTGGACCCATTTCTTAGCTTTTACTTTTTAGCGTGAATTTAATTTTTGCAATGAAATGTTAGGTAGGATAGTTACTTTACTTTCATTTTCGTGTAGTTATTACCAACATATTCAGATAAATGTTTTTTGTTAATGTTTCATCTGGTTGTAGGCAGAGCACAAGAAATGTTACATACTTGGAAAAAAAACATGACTATTCCATGTTTTGTAGCCATTTAAACAATTTTAGGTGTTAAAATAGATGAAAGACTAATAATAGTGACAGGTTACAAATAAAAAAAGTTTTATTACTTATTGCTGCTCGAGTGCATTCAACCGAAAAGCGGTTAAGAGTAACAATATATTCTAAGACTGACTAAAATTTTATTCTCTTTTGTTCAACCCTAAATATAGAATCGAATTAAAATGAATGAATGTGTGGTGTCGGGTTTAGAATATCACCTCTCCATTCCTTCCGTGGATGACGTTAAAGACAACGAAAGAAATAGGTTATGGTATATTTTAGGCGACGGCTAGTAACCTGTCACTTTTATACAATACCAACTTAAAGCATAAAAATATGATATAAGTCGTCACATAAATTAAGATACTTAGTAAATGACTTTGTCTATTTAGCCTTTCGTGTGCTCTGTCAACCCATTTGGAAATACAGGCGTGATGTGTGTATGTGTGTATCAAATCTACACAAAATACCTTCCACGGTAAAATATTTCATTTTCAGGACCTTAGAAGTACCCTCACCAATAATATAATTCGTTAAATCAGATAAATAGGCTTTGCGAACAAAAATGGAGAATATAACAGTCGTTCGCAATCTATTCAATCGTCTTTTCTTAAATTGCGCAAAGTTACGAATAAGCCGCTTTACAAAATGCTCAAAGTTTCCTATGAAAGTAGTTTATTTCATTCCAGATAGCTAAGAAAAATAAACATCTTTTGTATCTATCAGATGTACTTTATTTTGTTTGAGATAGGTTTTTTAATGACTTAAATTTTCACTGCTTACCCAAATCTGACACAAATATAATCAATCCTTACAAAATGTACATTGTTTATTATAATATAACTGTAGTATACTTCATGTATATCGGTAGTCCAACATGTTCTCATAAAAATAAAGAGGAAACGAATATACCTTCAAAACAGAAATTATATTTTACATTGTTAACGGAAACAAAAGAAGAGTGGCAGAAGTCAGGGGTTGCCTTTGCCCAGCACTATTAGACTAAAATAAAACTGAAACAATTGGAGACATTTATCAAGATAGTTTTATGGCAATAGGTACTGATGGAATGATACATGTACAATCAAACCAATTGATTTTTGATCCACCATAAAAACTATTTACAGGAAAGGTCATAGTGACATTGCATTGCTCGACAAAGGAAATTTTTAAACATTTATTTTATTGTTACAACGTTCTGCGAAATGCAAATATCAATTAGTTCAATCGTACAAAATAGTTAAAGCATACCAGACGTATTAAACCAGTACAGTTCAACCAATATACAAAGCACATACATACCTGCTATTCATTATTGTAAAATGGGGTGTGTGGGGAGAGTAACAATAACAAAGAGGGAGGTGGTGACTCTAAAAAAAAAGGTTTGCGGAACGCTGCTCTAAAGCATACCGAAACTTAGTCCTTAGTCGCCTTTTACAACATCCACGAAAGAATTGGAGAAGTGTTATTCTCTCCCGACACCCAAAAATTATAAAGAAAACTAAAATCCAATCGACCGGATTTTTTTAAATCACGATTAAGTTTGCTTAAAATTTAAAAAACCACAATCAAATCAAACAAAAAATGCTCAGGTTTGTCCCAACTCACCCCATCTAAGGCACAGTACATGATAACTCCAAGTTTCGGCTTGTAACGGGCGCGGGTCAATGATTCAGTGCTCGAGTGTGCACTCCGCCAACTTTATCTATAAAGGCTTGGCGATGTGTTGTGATATTTCTCCGATAACAAGCAAACTTTTGTCCTACGACGGCCATAAAGGCTGTTCGGTGTTTGCCGAAAACTCATCCACTCCAGCCGACGAGTTCATAAAATATGGGACGCGTTTACTTTGGCCTGCATTTTTATTGCGATTTTTTACAGATACAAGTAAATCAAATATACAAAGTAAATGTACCTATGCTCGTCACTTCAACACCCAGTAGATGACACCAATCTGTCATCTGTCTTACTATGACATAAGGTTGCAAATGCCATGTATTGGGTCAGTGTCGAGCACAGGGACGTTCATCTTATCTTGTGTGTGGTGTCGGGACATTGGACTTGGGTACATTATGGGTAACTGCTACGAAAGTGCTACGAAAGGCCTACGACGTAGCCAGCTACGAAGTAGTCTGCCACGTCATTGAACTATGTGGCGTCGGAATTAGAATAACATCTATCTTACTACACTATCTATCTAACATTAAGGTTAAGTGGGTTTAACCCTTAAATTGGCAGTGTACATCATGATGTTTGTACATTGTCAAATGTTCCTTTTTTTTATTTTTTTAACTAAAATTTTTGACTTCGTTTCCTGCGAGGAGGCTCGAATTCACGACTTTTTTTAATTCTTGCCAATAGGGTTAAGTATGCTTTTGGCGACATACTATGTCCTGTCACTATTGTATCTATTAACTTAAAACCTAAAAATATCCTAAAAGTGGCTGTGAAATATGAAATAGGTAGTCATGGCTTTGAATTGTATTGGGGAAACAGGCGTGATGTGTTATTGCCGAACACCTGTATTGAAACAACCTACACAGTACTGTAAGGTTGTACCGCGGTTCAAGCCAAGATCTAGTTATACCTACAATACCTACAGTAACCTTAAGGCCACCGTGCAGTCTTCTCAGATTTCTTTCACCTGCTATTTTCGTGTTGAGAAATGTTATTTAATTAAACTTGAAATTAAGCTCGAAGCCGACGACACGGTCCTGTCAAATTACATCAGATTAATTTTGATTCATTTTGTGTTGCTTCCACCTGTTCTCAATTTAATTACGGGGAAGTTACGCTGATAAGTAGGCATCTCATTTCACATGATTCCGAGTAACGGGAAATACTAATTAAATTCTTTACGTTAAGATAAATAAAGGTTGTGTATACAAGTTTGGAGAGATTCATTAAGTTTGTTAAGGCAAACAAACGGAATATTCGTAAAGAAAGTTATATCGACAATATTAACAACGAAACAATGTGACGTTCCGTACAATTATTAGGCTTTTACTAAACAGACGTGCTACATTTTTGATTCTATTTTTACCATTTTCGACCATATGACTATTTGTGTAAATCGACGTAAAAAATGACATACACGTCACGCCTGTATTTCCAAATGGGGTGAGGAGAGAACACGAATCGCTACGTAAAACAATGACAGTACAATTTCGGAATAATAGTGACAGATTGATACGCTGTCGCCTTAAACATACCTTAACCTATTTCTAGTAGCTTCTTACGATATCTACGGAAGAAATTTCGAGGTGAAAAAGTTTACCATTACTAAATGCAAAAACAATAAAAGAAAAAGAACAGTTTGGTTTGTTGGATAAAATCTAACATGTTATTTGAGGAACGAACTCAATCTCAAAGAAATCTTTTCCTAGAACGACAGAACTGGTAGGCACTAGTTTAATTTAAAAAGACGTCAAAGGGACTCAAATATTTCGGCTACAGCCACTGCAACAAGTAAAGCGAACTCGGGACTTTTAAGTTTCACGCTCCGCGTGGTTGAATAATTTAAGGACTCTCTGCTCGAGTACTTGGCCAGTTTTTTACTTCAACTTTGCGATGGGACAGCGTTATCAAGATCTCTTTACTTGGCTAGTTTTTAGTCGAATGAGAATATTTTCAGAATTCTCTAAAGGAAACATAAATACACGTACATACATACCAACGCATAGGTGATGTCGGGTTAGAATATCACTTTCTTTTCTTCCTACTTATTTTATTTATTCCAATGTAAAAGTATGACATAATTAAAGCCATATGGGGTCGGGTTTAGAATAACACCTTGCCATTTTTTTCAGTAGATTTCGTAAGAGGCCTCTAAAGAAATAGGTGAAGTTAAATTTTAAGCGACGGGCTAGCAACTCACTCAACTCACTTAAAACTTTAAAAAAATATTGTGCTAGATGTGGATGTAAAGCGTGAAATAGTCATTGTTCCAACTATGTACGTTTTGTGCTCTGCCTACCCCATTTTGAAATATAAGTACACAGGCATGTCAGTTTAACAGGCAATTACCGTTACAACGTCCAGCCCCGCAATTCCATTGTTAAACGTGAAATAGTGCTTTAATTCAAAATTCACCATTTTAAATTAGTATAAAGCCACGGCAGCGTTCACACGCCGGTTATTGCGCGCTCGGCGAGGTAACAGGCATTTTGATGAAACAAGCATACATTATTAATGTTGGTGGCACGACGTGGTTTAACGCCCTCGGTGGCACCCGTGATGATCCTTGCCCTGTCGCGCTGCGCGTGCGTGGATTGCAGTGTCGCTTGGAAGAAAGCTTGAGCTCAATCCGACATAATTACATACATCACAATGGGGTAAGCAGAGGAGAAACACTACGTAGACGAAACCATCACTATTTCACGTTCCGTTCACTGCTAGCATATACTTTTTTAGGTTTACTGTTGGCAGGTATAATAGTGACAGATTGCTAGTTGATCGCTTAAAATATTGTTAACCTAGTCGCCTCTTGCGACGCCCACAGAAGAAATGGAGAGGTTTGCTGTGTCGAAAAGTATTTAATAACGTAAGAATGTGTTAAGTACTCTGATATTCTATTAAAGAGACTGCTTTGGTAAACCTAAATTCACAAATGTGCACAAACAGTAATCTGGTTTTCGAGAATCACCCAGCCAAATGTAACGAAAAATCCGTATTTTTAAAAAAGTAATAATGCATCAAGTCCCACCTTATCAGTCTTCACTCCCACAAGTTGCCACTCTAATCCAACAGCTAGCCAAAGACAATTGGTACTAAATAGAAATCACTCTCGCCAAATAATAGAACTGCTACATCTCAGATTTATAAGAGAACAATGGACGTATTTCGGTCGAGTGATTCCAGATATATATATTTTTTGGCATTGTGTAGGGCTGTTGGTTCATCGCGCTGCGCTTGGCACCTCATTTGCTCGATAAAAGGTGGAATTCCAGACCCTAATGACAGAATTCTGGTTCCAGCCACACCATTAAATTGAATGGCAGGGCGGCGTAAGCTTCTTTTATCGTAAACGATTTAACGAAAAACTTGAAAAGTTTCAGGCGACATTTTACGACTTTAATGTAATGAAGCAAATTTTGCGTGCCTTCGAGTTGTTGACATTGTTCCGAACTTTAAACAGGCCTTTGTATTAACTGTTTATGATCGCTAAATGCATACCTAATGTGAAATATCGTTGTGAGATTGATTCAAATTGTTTGTCTAGTTTCCAATATTAAATTTCAAGATTACAATCTATGAAGATTGTTTGTTTACTTTTATTGAAATTGTGTCGCGGGACTTAACGATAAATAGTTCGCAAGTTTAATGTCCTCTTATACCTATGTAAGAAATGCCGAGAGATAACCAGGTCAGACTAATTGAAGCTTAACGCGTATCTAAACAATAAAGAGAACAAAAGAAAGACGGTAGTTGACAGTGTAAAAAACATAAAATAGAATAAGGTATGATCTAAAACCTAAATCTAAATTGTAGTGGAAAATTCGTAGTGTAATAAAAATGAGATTCAACTGTCAGGGTTGTCAAGCCCGACTGTCCTTGCACCGAGGAGTGGCGGGACACAGCGCTGGCTCGCGTCCAGCGGTTCATCCTGGGCCCGCCACGTCGCGCTACGTCACGCCACGTCACGCCACGGCTAGTGTCCCCAGCACTATGAGACGGAAACCAAAGCAGGACAATTCTCTCAAGCTATTTATTTATCTAGACACTTTACAGCAAAAATGACTGGATATTCTAATACAGTTGTTTAGTTAACTAATAGACAAACAGGAACTCTAAAAAATAATCAAAACTGACATCAAAATCGGTAACAAATTCGTACTGTGACGAAACAAATGGGGCGATTGTAACGACTAAATAATCGCCCAGAATATGATGACCAAGTGTGAGTAGCGAGGACTCCGGCTCAGGTGGGTGAATCATTCTTTACTGAGCAAAATTAGGTTAGCATTTCCAAATAAGTAGTTGTACTTACTTCTAGACAAAACAAAGTAGGTATATCATTATTATGGCATATTTCCTTGATTTCGAGATTAAATACATTCAAAATTTTATCAGAATTCTGGTTGTAAACTTAGTTTGATTTAAACTTGACATGACAGTTTCTACAACTAAGTATAACGAATATAGTGGTAACTTGCACAATCAACCCGCTCGCTCCGTCACGTGGGACGGCCGTGTCACGTTGTCAACCAGACTATATCACTCCAATTTGCTATAAAGCGTTCGCAGTCAGCTTTATAGTTCTGGCGGCTGACGTGTAAAATTTAAGCGGGATTCATGTTCAGAACCAAGCCATTAATCTGACTCCTACAATATTTATTACTTTCCCAAGATAACAGCACAAATGAACGTAAATCCGATAAGTTTTAGTATATTTTGATTTCGCTGCAAGCAATGGTTGCAAACATAACTGATCTGTTTTAATAATTTCATACCCGTCTTGTTATGAGTACAATGAAGAATCGCAGTTATTAAAACAATTTAATGAACGACTGCCATTTGCAATAGCAACAACGGAAATTCCAAAAATCACCGGCTCATGGCAGAGCTTCTCTCTTTCACTTGAAAAGTCGCCTGAAATTTAATTAGTCGTAACGCCCGTCATCCCACACACCCTAAAATTTATAGCAATATTAAAATAAACGACACAAGGAACGGAAAGGGCGTGAATCATACCACTTATGCTGTGTTTTTATTTAACCGATTCGAAATAGGATTATCTGTATTAAAATTGGTGAAACACAAATCTGGATGGTTTCCAAGATTGTATCCGGTAGGCTAGCCTGGGGCCGCGTCAACTGTCTTGAGCTGTTGCTTGGCTTGAAGGGCGAAATTATCCTTTTGAAGCAAAAAGGTACTGAAAATAAAAATTGAAATATTTTGTAATGCTAATATACAGAATCATTTTAGAGTGATTCATGCATGTTTGAAAATATCACTAGACTTTCCAACAGATTTATTCAATCAGTATTATTTATAACACTTACGATTTGATCGACATCAGACTAAACATTTTGTCAGGAACTGATTTCAGAGCAAAAAATTCTTTGTACAAAACATAAATATAAAATACATAATCCACGGTTACTAAATTGGGTTATAATGGTATTTTTTACTCTAAATTTCATTTTCTATGTTACCATCCAGAGACAGTCCATGAGCCCGGCAGCGGCCGAGATGTGCGAATAAAGACTACATTTCACTCGCCTAAAGATTTTTGCTTCACTCCATAAAGACCTTAACTACTGAATTTGCCGACCCTTTGCGTGTTTCTTAGCAATTTGATCGCAACCGCTTTCAGGGAACAAAAGGGCGATTCGTAGAACGGAACCTCTAAAAAAATAGCAAGGAAATTTATGTCGGCTCTTTCATTACTAAAACATATTGAGGACGTTCTGCTCTAAACGTTTTAAATTATTTTTGTGGATGAAAACTTCAAGCTAACTTTCAAGCTGTAGGTAGATACGTAGATCAGTAGAGTAATTTCAATAATGAAGATGATACCATTCGAGCTCCTTTCAAAAGGCAACTTTTAATTGCATTTTTTAAATTAAATTGATAAAACTCGTTTTCGACTCGACTTACCAGGTCTTATCTAAAATTTGGGGTAACAAAGAGGGCCAGTCAGATTAAATTTCCGGCGGGGTCCACTTCAGGCCTAGAACGCCCTTTATTACCCTCTTACAAAAGGCTTTACTGCTGTGCCACTACAATATTACAATCCTCATTCATTTCGGGCGTTACGCTACCTCACTGTTTACTTTTGTCCATCGCCGAAAGAATTTTAAAGGCTACCGACGTTATTTGCTCAAACGTTGAATAAAAAGGATTGTCTGACTAATATTTACAGATCCCTTACCTTCGGAGCATTTTCTTTATTGGAGAATTAGAGTGAAATCCACTTTTAGTACTAATCGATGGACCATTTTCCATTGTGTAACTACGTTTATCCCACGTGTACTTTGTGTTCTTTTACTTTTGTAATACAGGTCGCTTTTTAACCAATGCTTTTCTGTATTGTGTGATTTTACTTTGGTTGATATCTCCCGCGTTTACTTGTCGAGTCGCAGCGGCGGTAACATTTATTTTTCCTTCTATCGGAAAGTATCGATGTTCATTAGCCTAATCCAGCAATCAGCTCTAACGACACGCTCGGACCAGGAGAGAAATCTTTTCTTTTTTTCAGTTAAATAAAGGCATTGTAAAGAGCCGCCCTTGGATCACTGATAACTGGGCGCATTATGCCCGGACATCTGTTACGCTGCAAAACCGTTGCCAAGGGATTATTCGAAATGAACTGAAGGAAACGATATCTATGACTCGATTTCAAATCGATCTAAAATTAATGTGATGCTTTTGAATGTTGAATTTAGCGCTATTAGCTAAAAATTATTATGTGAGTCGAGTGAATTAATTAGAATTACATAGTTTATTGAATCAGGCGTTACTTTGCCGATGTCTATGTTAATGAATTATAACTTTGTAACATTAACTTTGCTCACTCGAGACGTTTTTCACGTATCAAAGTTGTAGTAGATTCCAATTGTATAATATTTGTTCGTGTTCATTTATGAATTAAAGGAAGCAATGTCTATTTGCTTAATGTTGATCCAGACATAATTATTACGGAAATGTAAATAAATATGACTAGCAAACATCGTCATTTTAATAAATTCATTGCTTGAATGTGACAATTTTTTTGTAGACACGTAGTACCTACTGTTGATTTAAATTCAAAACTGCGATGATTGCCAAGCGACATTATGAAAAATAATGCTCTGTAACCATGTAACTGTTGCGTAGGTACAATGAAAATGGGAATAAATCGCCCTCAACTTAAACAGGCAAAAATCATGAGTGTGCCGCATTTCGAACACTCTGTCTATTAATTGTACGTGAATCTATTTTTGATATCAATGCAATGTCGTAAAATAGCTCAAGGAATGTTTTCCACTACACTGATCGCAAACAATGTGTCACAAATGTCCGGCGCCGCGGCTCGGCAGGCGGAGCGCCGCAGACACTCTCGGGAAACCTTTAACACTGTCACCTGCAGCGAATTGAATCAGGAGGTATAGCATGCGAGTAAAATAAATATCTAGCTCCACACCGCTGCCGCCTGGCGGCACTGGCAACGTGGGAAAACGTGGAAGCCGAAATGAAATTTTAAAATTGAGTTTCATATATTTCCCGCCAAAAACTACAAATTTTACTCGCGAATTTCATCTAATTTATACGACGGGCATTCATAACAGTTGCTTTTGCTAACTGAGTCAGATTTTGTAGAAAAATGTTCGCCAGGTATGAAAAATGGAGAGGTATGGACACAAAAACTCGTAAAAATAAATTGACCTGTCGCAATGGATATAAACTGCTATTAGGGAGGAAAGAACGATACGATTCGAAATCGACGTCGATAGTCGATACCAAATTATCGGCACACCTACGAACCAATACCCGAAATTGAGTCGATAAAAGTCGTTAGCCGGCATTGCCCCACTGCAGCCGCTATTCAAATGCGATGTGATTTGGAAGGCGTCCATGGCTGAACGTCCGATGCTCGCTAGCATTATACTTCCCCAGTTTTATATGACCTGCCCCGCCCGTCTTAATACTTTAAAAACTGGCTTAAACTTAGGAGAGCTGTATTAAAATACAAGGATCTAGCTTAACTGGCCACGTTATACCTGGGAGAGAGCAGTGATGAGCCAACTCGCAGTTACGAACCTCAATGGCCGACTATAAAGCTCTAAACGAGGCCTTATGGTCGAGAAAAAATACGTTCAGCTCGGCTGGAACAGCGCGGGCTGGATCTGCGTTAAGCTACTAGCACGGCTCAGCTTGCCGTTGGGGCTTGTCGTTAACTCATTAAGCCGAAATCGTTTACACGTACCAATGTCTAAGGTCACAGCACCATTAATAAACGAGGAACCAGTAAAGTAAGATCAATCAATACCTGCATACTAAGGAGTTGTAATTAATTTTACAACAATCAATTCACAACCATATTATGTAATCTTTAAATAACTGGGGACATTACCTACAATACATTTTTTTAAAGAAACATAGGTACATCACATCTGTATTCCCAAACAGAGAAGGCATATTACACGAAACTTTACATAGACAAAACCAGATATTTCACGTTTCACAGCCACTTTCAGCATATTTTCAAGTTTTCAGTTAGATGAAAATTTAGATGAAACTAAGGATTATAAAAGTAAAAATGAGGATCGACGTAACTTGAGAGATGCATCTCGTCACAACGGATTATCCTGATATTGAAGTATCTGAGTGGGTGCGACGCGCTGGTATCAATAACACTGTTGCCGCGGCTCTTAAAACTTGAAAGTAGCACTTAAATCACTTTATTTTCACACATTTTACTAGCTTTTCGCATAATTTCCTTTGAGTTATCAATTTTGAATTTTTCTGAGAAAAGCGTCACTTAGTTTTCGAGTGGAAAGCATAGTGCTGCTTTCTAAATCCATTTAGTAGAAAGTAGTTAAATAATTTCGATCTTTATCAGGGATGTAACAGAGATGGTTTCATTGTACCTACCCGTTTTGGAAAGAGGCGTGACGGTATATTTGTGTTGAACTACGACAATTACTTCGTATAATTTTAACAGTTCTAAGAAACCAGTATTCTCATTACCCGTTCCGTACTTCGTCTCGGAGTCCAGTTCCTCAACATGTTACTTTAGAAGTTGGCGATGTGATGAGACAAGTAAAGTTCTTAAGCGTTGGAGCAGTAACATGCAGCCGTCGCTAGATTGTGCCTGAGGGCTAATCTTCCCAAACCTTGTAACGTACACCCAGGGCAGTGTATAGAGCCGTGTTGAATAGGCTCCCTATAAATAGCTACGTTTCTATACGGTACCTCATTTTCAAAAGGGACTTAGGGAAGTACTGCCAATTAGCACTTGAATTGGCTCGGATTGTGCGATACATGCGAGCAGAAACTAATTTAATGAGTCTACGTTCAAGTGCTTAGAACGTTGAATTATACATTATACCCAATTAACAGTTAATCCTGATTAGCTCAGAGAGCCTATTAGAAAGTTCAGGCTTTGTAACAATTTTTCATTTAAACATTCCATTCGTAATTGTGATACTTAGCATTTCATTTTATGTCAGCTCAGAAAAGGTAATGTAGGATATTCTGAATAAAGTACTGGAATGTGCTGGCTATAATGTAATACGATTACATAAAAATCCTTACTCGTCAACTTTCCTTTGTAGGGCCCCATTCTTCATAAGACAAAATAAATGAGGACATAATTAACATTTTGTCTCGTGTTTTGTGAAAATACTAGCAATATTTGATAATCATGTTTGAGAAACTGGGCTATGGCGACAATCAGGCTCTCAATATCTTTCAAAATTTCAATAATAGTCTTGATAGGATAGGTAATGTATAAAGGTAGGGTTGGATTTTTTATATGATAGGTAGGTACGATAGGCTTTTTAAGTAAGTATATGGTTACAAATAAATTCAATGATATTTAATTATTATTAAATTATTATTCTATAGTACTAACTAAGTAGTGCTCGTTAATAGAAAATGCTTACCGAATTAACGGCCGCCATGTTCCTTTGTGATGGTACCACCTCCTCGTTCTACCAGCACATCCTGAAACGAAAAAAAAAACACTTTTATAAATCATTTATTACCTACAAATAATATATCATCCACAAAATCTTAATTAACACTCCTAATTTCCGTATAACAAGTTTATGTAAGTTACAAGGATTTACGGCTCTCCTTATACATACTTCCAACGACTAGTATCTGTTTGTTGCACAGCTGCCAACGTTATGTAACTAACAGATTTTTTAAATATTACTTAATAGTAAAATACACCTACTTAATCACTATTGCAGCTCGTCGCAATATTATGCTATATTTATTTTATTGCATGAAGTAATTTTTGCTTCAGATTTATTTGTAGACTACTTCTATAATAATGTTAGTTTTATTGTATAATAAAAGTATTTATTTATTACTTTCCTTTTTAATCGCGAGAGACATTTATACTTTTTCACACACAGCCTCTGCTGCCATATCCGTGCGAAGTAAGTTTTTAAAAATTCTCGCAGAGTTCATGAGACTTTATGACGTATAATTTTATTTGTACTATCATCTGTAGTCGCGGATGACGGAATGAATTATTTTTGGTATTCAAGTTAAGAGACACTTTTCTTACGAGACGTTTGCAGTCGGACACTTCGCATGGCGCCGCAGCAATTCGAAACGGTCACAAACATTGCTAACCATAACCTAAATACATCAAAGCATTGAAACATAAAACACTCAAACCCACCATCTGTGTCAATAGGTAATATTAGTAAATTAGTCTAAAAGCAATATCGTAAATGCTTCTTAAGCAGGGCGTCCTCGTTGACAGCTCTGACTCAGTGCAGTCTCCGAATACGATTCGCAATACGCACGAAAATTAATCATAGCCCGAACAAATATGTACCGTAGGACTGGCGCATAGATCACAGAATCAATCATCTGGCGTCGAAATAAGGAGGCACGTACACGTAGTCTTTTGTACGCGCGAGGAAAACGCTCGGTTCACGGGCGGTCAATCCGCTTCACCATGTTCAAAGAAGCAAAATTAGGACAAACAAACGGGTAGCTGATTTCAAATTTTGAAACATCGTGTTAAATTTATGATTTACCTATCAAATAAGCTTTGCCTATGATAATCTTTTCCTGTGTAGATATGAAAAAATTACGGCTCAGTTTTTGAGAATTCATTAATTTTAATGTTTCCGTAGTTATAATTATGGAACAGGTAATCTACTGCACTGATTGAGTGACACACCAATATACCCATTTAGTATATTACTACTAATAATGTGAAATAATAGTCATGATTTTGTTGTTTTATAGTTATGTATACTCTGACTTAAGGCCTCCTATTTTCGAATATAGGCTAGATTGTGCTTATTTTGGTATGTTATACATGTTACGAAAGAACCGTTATTTTTTTTGTCACATGCACATATTTGGAAGGAAACAACGTTTAGTCTTAATCGGAATGCTTTTGAATATACATACTCGTAATTTATTATTATGTAAGTGCCATCGGTTCCTTCTTTGTTTCGCATCACTTCTCATTCCTGGTATGTTTAGCCTCAATACCGCGCGTTTGGTCAGCCCCGTGTATATTTACCCTAAAATACGTCTAGCGACAAAATAGACGGCGTTCACAGTCAGTGGGGCAAACGTCCAAGTCCATTAATAAAATTGAATCAGACGGACATTCCGAAGCACAATATGTGCACGTGTGGAAATAAATAAAGACGCGGCATGTCGAAAAATTGGGGAAGTCGTCTTGTTTGGAGCTGGACGCGGCGACGCCGGTAATCGAACAAATAAAACTCAGCAAGCAGAAATGTAAAGTGAAATGAATAGCGGACCGTATTGGAAATAAAGTGCAATTTCGATGCGGGGTTGAGTGGCGGAATTTTCGTGTAGTTGGAATGTTTGAACTGATTCCAACATAGATGTCCATTAGAAATACAAAAGCTTTCATTCTAAAGAATAGATGCCCACCAATCATTTCGGTTTTTCTCTCTATCGCCAATCAGTTACAACTACCTACAGAAGTATTAATCAAGATATTTGTAAACCTTTTACATTGAGCCGTTATTGTACTTTTATGGGATTCATTAGCGCTTTAACTGTTGCTGGCAACACTAATTATAAACATTGTGTTGGCAGTACTGCTCTAGAACAATTATTTTATTTCGGCTCTTTTTATAGACTACTCACACGGCGTTTTATCTCAAAGTTTTCTTTCATTATTTCATTTTTACATGATTAGGCTTAACTAAGATTTTTTTATACAAGAATCCATGCTTACCAGCTGTCTACTCGCATACAACTTAAAATAATCCTTTCAGATTAAATTTTAACTTTAAAAATAGATAAAAAGATGTAAATGTTACAGGTTCCTAAACTGTCACCTAAAGCATACCTAAACCAGTTTCCATAGTAATTAAGTAATTAGGAGAAAACTAAGTTATTGAAATTCATATTCCTTCTTTCAATTTTCTACAAAAAATGTTCCTAAAATTATCATTAAACAAAAAACTGAGGCGTAGTTGGAGACAAGAAGACTTCCTTTTGTATTAGATTTATCACGACTAATAAAACACAGGCGATCCTTTGTCTCCTTTATTATGGAAGACAATAACAAGGACAGCTTTAAAACTGTTGATAACGTTTATACTGAAACTCATGAAGTTAGTAAAAAAATGTTCAGGGAGCAAGAAAACATGACTACCATTTTGTTACAAATAAAGAGAAATCATGTTTGTTTTGTAATTGGCTAGGACTGTAACGATTAGGATATATTAGATTCTTTATTTCATTCTGAAAATCACATTATATCTAATTTTCTTGTCAGATACTAGATTCGTCAAATTGAAAATAACATAGTGAGTGCAATCGTTTCTGTGAGTTTGTTACCTCTTCAAGGTTAAACTACATTACCAATATTGATCAAATTTGGTATACAGGAAGCTGATACCCTATGTTAACACATAAGCTACTTTATAATCTCGGAAAATACATGAATAAATACAAAAAAATGAGATAAACAACTACTCAGACTAACTAACGAAATAAAAATAAGAACAGATTAATAAAAACAGTTTTGTATAATCTATACTAAACTTAAGTCACGTATACGTCGAAGTAATTTTCTCAGTGAAAAAAACAGTAACTAGATTTTAAGAATTTTCAACTACATTGTTTAGTCACAATGTTTTGAAGTCGCTTCTCTGAATTGTGGGTACTAACTTAGTTAGCTTGTGCATGAAAAACTCTGTATGAAGCGCGCTGTCATCACAGCGTGCCGCGCAGCGCCGGCAAACGGAACAGGCAAAGCCATTAATAAAATTAAATTAGTGGCCTGTATCGGACAACAATACACTTGCGAACACAAAGCAATTCCACCCGTAAAAAGAATCTAACTCCGAACCAAACCCATTCAACGATGGCTGGACCGTTCGATGAAAGCCAACTCTCTCTCTCCGACCCACACCATCGGATAAGGACGACACTATCATTCAATTTGCTTGTTAATTTTGAATTGTAGCTTGAACTCCACCCCTACATTGAATTAAGCCTACGCGTAACTTTTGTCTGACAAAGGTTATTACATTTTATTAATCGCAGATTTCATTCATAAAATATGTCTTTTATAGACAGAATTTAGCACGAGTCTGGTACGACAAGGATTAAATTTGAGATGTCTGAGTAATTATGGCGATGTTCGTATTGTGCTTGCGTAATATTAGCGCGAATATTGGGTACATTGTAACTACTGCTACTTAGTAACAGCTGAATTATTCCACGGCACTCGAGACGTCTCGAAACTATAAACTTCATAAGCGGCTTATTTTATAGACCATTAAAGATCAAGCTGTAATTTTGGACATTTGTATGAGAAATGGTGACTAATATTGACTGAAACACGCAATAATTTTAAATTAAACTTTATCTTCAAACGTAAAATGTGCCTAATAACATTCGTTGTGAAATAAACTCATCTTAAATCGAGTATTGCCCGACGTATTCTTTCATAATTCGTCTTTCCTCTGGGAGCACCGGCAATAACATAAAACTAAAAGTAGCAGCGTAATACATTTCTTTAAAACTGCTACAATTGTTCCAGTCCCTTCTATTTCTGCTAAGCGAAAACAATTGTTCAGGTGGCGACCGCAAAAACACTAACGAAAGAAAGAAATGAATGAATGGCGAGGAGGCGCGCCGCGGCAGGCGCGAGCACGCAACCCGGCGTTCCTCATTGTTCACTTCACGCAAACATTGTTTCCCAATTTCCCGCCGTACCGCAGGCAATGTTCCCGGTTACTGTGTACCTGTTTATACTAACTCGTGTAGGTACGGACATAAAAGTTCTCATTACGAGGCGTAAGGTCGAGTGCCGACGCCGCGTCAATGGGAGTCTGCTGGAGGCCTGTTTATATCACAATAAAACTGTTTTACGAGTACGTGCGCCATTCTCCAACGTACGGGATGCGTAAACTAATTTTTTATTGCTTTCCGTAATGATGTTGGCGAATACAATCAACTTTGGCGTGACAGATGAGTTTCAAACGGTGGACCCATTTCGGCGGCTTCATACTCACACACGCATCACGCCTGTATTCTCTTATGAGGTAGACAGAGCACTCTAAACGATATACAGCCAAAGCCACGGAAGAAATGGCGAGGTGTTATTCTAAACCCAACACACGGGTAGCTTCATAGTATTATTAAAGTCATAGAGCCAGTTTAAGCTGCGATTTCCGTCAGGTAAGTAAGATACAGTACATTATACCTAAGTAAGTGTTGTTTTACTCAGAAAACTATTAAGGTAGGTAGAACAAACAAAACGGTATATAGCCAAAACCATGACTACTTCACGTTTCGTAGCTAGCATAATTTTAGGTACAAACATAGACGAAAGTCGACTAAAGCATGTTAACTTGGATCCTTAGTACGTTAGTAAATGGATAGATGTTATTCACCACACGGGAGCGAGTGCTTCAATATCATACGAAATTTCAAATAAAAAATTGGAAAATTGGAAATTTGACCCATTAGGTACGCGTATGTTTGATTTAAGTCTTGATCTTGCTACGAGTACCTACCACCGTATCAAAAGGAAAAGGAAAATCAATAATAGCTAAATATAATATATATAAACCAATAAAATTGATCTCAGACCCACCGCAAAAAGATGTTCATAATAAGCGTAATAAAAACTTGCTTTGCCGAACAATGCAATATCTCTATTACCCGTACTATGGTAGCTCAATCTACTGGTTTGACAGTATCTGGTTACTATATCATCGTAGGTATTTCCTACTCATGACATCAAAGCATAAACTGTGATATCCAAAGCCAGTCCAGTGGGTAACTGGAAGCCAATGACACGTCTCATGCACAGTAATGTTGGTAGTTTCAAGCTTGCGGTGCAACGTTTGCCAATTAACTTCGTAAAATGGCTTTGTTAGTCACTTTAGTCCAGATATTCGGTTTGGATTACCCTCTATGTACTTATTTTAAATAAATCTGACCAGCGATAGACTTATTCAACATATTTATGGATGATTCGACATCTATGCCATTATGTGTTCCTACTCGCGACTCTGCACAATATTATCCGCAAATGTTTTTGTACACAGTGTTATTTGCTAAAGCAAATCAAAACACACACAACCAGTGGAAACGCCCTTCAGTAGGGTTTGTCTTTAATATCCTGCCAACCCTTTTAACCGTTTCAGGCATAATAATCACAAAGCTGTACAAAAACAGAACGATACATGATAAACTTGAAAATATAACCTAAATACATACATACATACATATTCTCACGCCTGTATTCCCATGAGGGGTAGGCAGAGCACATGGATTCGAAAATCCAGCGCCACGTCTAGCAAATTCAGGATAACCAGATGGTAAAACGTGGTAACCTAAATATGCTTGAATAATCACTGAATCAACAAAAAGCAAATATTATTCTAACGCGAAATCGTGTCTGAACATTTTTTAAGTAAACACAGTACAACCTCGCAGATGCTCGATACCTCTTCAGAGAATTCTCCGTGGCTGGCACACTTCTATGAAGGGGGGTGGAGTCCCCCCACGGTTAATACGTGCTGTCTGGAGGTGACGGGGTCGGTGGCTTTTTGCAACAACAAGATTTCTCAACACTGTCGGGCCAACTTGGGCTTCGTCATTATTCGCAGAGTCAGACCGACGTGGCAAAACCTCCGTAAATCAGTCGCAAGAAATGTTATCGTGAATTCTAGATTCAAACGGTTGGTTTGCTTAGAAAAATTACATCGAAAACGTAAGATAATGCAAATATGCTTTGAAAACCTTATTTTCAAAGCATATTTGCATTAAATTTTTCATAAAATTGGAAGCTTCTCTGTTACTTAGGTAACATCTGTCCAATAAGAATGACGAATGGGTTAAAAATACATCATACTATTAAGTCTATTAGATTATAGAAAAATGTGGAACATTCTATTTTGCAGTTTATCAAATGCTTAATTAAAAATCAGCAGACGTATATTTAGATCGTAAAACTTTCGGATGGGTTCTTGTGACGTCACTCGAAACTTCCGAAGCACTCCATCCTCGTCACTTTTTTGTCAAATTAACCCTTAATTTGGCAGCATTAAGAACAAAACTTGCGTTCAAGCCTCTTTGCCCCGTTGACATCCTACAAAAAATAATTGTAATTGTAATTTATCTTAATAGCTACGTTAGGATGACATTGGAAGCACCTAAACTAAAGGATCAATCAACAAAAAGTTCACTCAAACTAATTAAAAAACTTATAAGGTACTTACTTGAACACAACCTTAAATATCGAAATGTTCACATAGGTATGTACAGTATGTGCCCCCACTTACCTATCCAGGCAATTCGGTGTTTTGAACGCGCACCACTACTAATACAAAGTTTGTCTAACTATTTTTAGCAAAATCAAAATGAGGTAGTTCATGATATTAATATTTCGCTAAAAATAGTTAGACAAACTTTGTATTAGTAGTGGTGCGCGTTCAAAACACCGAATTGCCTGGATAGGTAAGTGGGGGCACATACTGTACTTGTATGATTATCATACTTAGTTTTATGAAGACAAGTGTATTTATAATTTTGTTCAAAGAAGTCCAAGAAGTTCTCCAAATACTCAATAGATGACGGAATTGTTTTAAAAGAACTCAAATTAAATTTAGAATAGGAGTGTACTTATCTTAAACTTTAATATAGAGCTTATTAGGAATTTAGGGGTTCGTACCTATTAGTTTCTCCAGTTTTATATGTAAAATAGTACAAACTAAACATAAACTTTAAACTTGCAGCATTGTCTTTAATCTTGTCTAAGTGATTCGAAAATCTTTATTTATAACTACTGCAAGTAGTAGGTAGTTGGGTGGATACCTAGACCTAACTATGCATTATCTACTTAACGTATAAAAAAAATACAAGTATTAATTAACCTTTTCTAAAATTCTACCACTATCTTCCTGAACAGAAATAAGTCTGACGATAATTCCATGTTCAAAATAGGTATTCTATTCTACGGTTTGGACCGTGACCTACTTCTATTTCCTTGGCAAAAGTCTACGACTAAATTCCAAACTGCACTAATAAGTTGTTTAAAGGCGCTCGTTCGTTTATTGCCTACTTACAGGCATCAGATAAACACCCAACAATCATACATCGTGTAAACCGCTCCTAAGTGTGAGTAGATTAGGAATTAAACCGTTAAGAATTCAAAATTCGAATACTTTGCGATTTTTGGCCGTCCCACACTGATCTATTTACGTACGCAATTAGTTCGCCATGGCTTCAAATATATTTAAAGACTGTATAGACGGCACCTGCATTATGACTAAGAACTATTCTTGCTCTGTGACGTGCTTTTGACGTCTCGTATTCTGTGTCGAATTTCCTTTCGTTAGTAACGAGTTCAAAGCACTGACCTTTGAATAACGAGTTACTCTTACCTAAATTGATGTGGACGTGCCACGTCACGTGAAATTATAGATCACCACGTTGCTGATTGGAAGAACTTTTGCCTCCGTCCAGGGAATTTAAATTTACGTACTTTTGGCTTCTTTTGCCATTGCGCCATTTTTTGCTTTGGATTTGTGTTACTGCCAGTTACTTTCGTATTTTCATCAGAATTCAAAAATAAATAAATTTTTTAGTTGTTTTTCATGTAATGAGAACTCTATGAAATGTACTCTTTTCCGTTTTTAATCAAAAATAATAATAATTAAAACTCTTTACTTATCTCTATCCGTACGTCTAAAGTATTAAAGGAACTTTTAAGATCACTGTGTTATCCTTTTGTTGTTTATCTGTCGGGACCTTTTTTTCCGGAACGCGTAAAAATTATACCATTGAAATTGATTTAGGATAACACCCCTCCACTTCTTCCGTGGATATCGTAAGAGACGACTAAGGAATTAGGTTAAGGTATGTTTTAGGCGACGGGCCAGCAACCTGTCACTATTCTACATGCCAATTTAAAACCATTGAGTTTGTCTCTCATCCATTACCATGTTTTTTCTTGAAAACGACCATGGAACACTTCGTGCGTGACTACGACTCGCACTTGGCCGATTTTTGACATAACTCGAGTAGTATGTATACTTAATAGTAATGACACGAACTCTTTTGGCACGACGTATGTACACGTCATTATTCTTCTAGTTAGGTTGTTTTTCTGCGTTGTGCCGACGCGAGCCAAGAATGTAATCCGTGTAATGGCTTCGTAAGTGATGTATCAACGCACAAAACGGGTAGAATTGTTTCTATTTCCTAACAGCAGCGTTGTTTGTAGGGAAACGTCAGATAATAACAACTTGTGATCTATAAATACTGTTGCTACACGCATTCTTCATTTCGTTTCGTGTATTGCACAGCTCCCGATTGCGTTTTCAGAAACGAGAATAAACTGATGAAGTTTGTCTGTTTTAAACATAAAACTACCTTTACTTACTCATGGTGAAATAAAACAGATACACTCGTCTTTATATCGAGATTAGCTCGACATGTTTCGTGCTACTTTGTGACTTATCATCGGGAGCTACACGCTACGGCGGCTGCGGCTCACTGCGCGCCACTGCTTTTTTTTATAATGAGTCACGAATAGCCCCGAACATGTAGAGCTAATCTCAACATAAAGACATGAGTCATGAGTTAACTTCACCATAAATTTGGCAGTTGGCATTGGTACGTATTTTTGAGTCTAGGTTTGTTCTAAGTATTAAAAAATATATAGTTAGAATTTCTTTAGTCACTAACCAGCTAGTAAAAAAAGTTATACCCTGATTCAGCCCACGCAATAATCCAAATTTCAAGACAGTCCAAAAATATGAAGTTAGTAGGTATAATCCATATAAAAGCTACGTAAGTGCAATGTAAGTATACACCTAGTTTACTTTAATACAATAGCCGCACCTATTTTCAGCTAGGCAATTGGTTCAAGTTCATTACAAACGGAAATTTTGCATCTACAAGTGTGTTTCCATGGTCATAGACTGCTGAATAATTTCCAATGTGCCCATTAAAAATTATTAATTTACATGCACTGCTCTAATGCTAGTGGAGTTGGCACTCGCGCGGCGTTTTCTGCTTGTTATTTGCATTCAAAATGAGTATTCGTTGATGGACTTTACGTTTGTACATACCTACAGGTTACATCGGATTATTCGAAACATGCCATTATTGTTTTTTTTCTATTCCCAATTCTGCGCAATATTCTCCGCAACTGTCTTTAACAATTGTGCAGAATCGCGAATAGGAAGAGAAAATAATGACTTAAGTGTCAAATAATCCTATACATACAACCTCCTTTAACTCAAGGAAACTCCTAAATCTTTACCTGTACTAAACAGTACTTGGAAACGATACAAGGAAACGAATTTTCATATTTGTTGCTACATTTTTTTAAATATCAATCTGTCGATCGTTAATTTAACACCGGATAAGCAATTACCTCACCTGATCGGGTGATTAAGTTGTTTCGATTAATTATTTTTAAATTGCGAAAACCAATCAATTTAAGGGGCGGAATTTGTAAATATAATTTCCTCTGAGAATTACGAGTAAGTAAAATATATTAAGAACGTGTCAGTTACAGGAATAATTATCGTTGAACATTTTAATGACGCAGTATGATACTCATAATGTCGTTTTATTCCAAGAAAATTACTTATGTATAATTCTTAAGTTGTGTACATTTAAGTACTTTTAATTTTGATTAAGAAAGCTTAAAACTTAATTATGAATCAGGTACTGTTGAGCAGGTTTTATAGGTCACTCAGATACTACTAAACACAATATAGAATGTCAGTACATAATCTTGGGAAATTAATAAATAGGTATTAATATTTTAAAAGTCTACTTTTCTATTTCTTCATCACCTCTACACCCCGTACAGTACCTACCTAGTTAGCTAAATCAAAATTAGTTTTTTCTCAACTTTCAATGGCTATTCATAAACATAAAACCATCATGAGATAGTGAAATAATAGTACATACACACATTTTCATCGAGATTAAAAAATCAACATGTTTTGGGTCAATTCGTGACCCATTATCGGGAGCCAAGTGATAGCGCTATTTTTCTACGAACTCAGTAGGCTTAACACACGCGGTCACTTCGCCCACGGGATATAATACCTGTCATTTTCTGACGTGTCTAGTTAGATTGTGGCTGGTAAATATAGGTACAGTCAGCGTCAAAAGTAACTGACAATTTTAGTACTGAGTTACGTCAAATTCCATACTAGAATTATCACTTACTTTTGACGCTGACCCTACCTAGTCTAATCCGCGTGCAACATTACTCGCACCTTGCCGTGCTAAGCCGGCAAGTATTATTTCTATGTTTAGAATGGAAATTTTAGACGGTAAACTATACATAGCAAGTCGTGTACTATGGAGGCCTAACACAAAAGGTACAAAGGAACATGAGCCGAACCCCGGAGCGACGTGTACCAGGCCGAACAAATACACGTACATGCGAAGGTGGTCTAACATATTCTGCTTACCATCGTATCTAAATATTATTTTCATTCCAATTTTTGTTTTAACAAAACTCATACTTCTATTGCCCCGAATCTAACTTCAATTGTTTGACAACCAACGCACTAGGGATGTGTTTCACTCGTAGTGATGGCACTGATAACTTTTAACACTTTACGTAGGCCGTCCACATACATACGGAATTCCGTTTCGGAATATCGATTTGGAATCTCGAATCGGACTGTCCGAACGCATTAAATCCATACGACATCTATGGACCAGCCACACACAGACGGAAATTTTCCGTTCGGAATTCGAGATTCCGAATTGTGATTCCGAAACGGAATTCCGTGTGTACGTGGCCGGCCTTATTACATAGTGCGCCTCTATCGGCCGCCGTGACGCGTAGCTCCAGATGATGCTTCACGAATTGAGTCGAAACATGTCGAGCTAATCTCGATATAAAAAACTCTAGTAAATCAGTTTTATTTCACTACTCTTAATACTATTTAAACATTTTAACCAATGGTTTTATTTATCTTGCATGAAAGTAGAAATACTGGAACAATGGATCAGAAACCCTGTTTTTATTTATTTATTAACGTTAAATACTCAGTTGATGGTGAATTTTAACAGACAACAAAAATACACATCATAAAAACAGCGTTTCATGTCACTGTAGAGTGACCATGACCAGCACTGGTTTTGCTATACCTTATCGGTTTAGGTAGTTAAAACAATATAAACATTCTTAACATGGTCTTTTTGTTGAAATACACAGTCTAAAAATGAAAATCGTTAGACTATACAATTCAATTATGAAGTAAACGATTTTTTCATACCTAAATTGTTAAATGTAAAGATTTCGATTTATAAAGTGTAGGTTTAAATAAAAAGACACGTCAAGATTGTTTACATTGTTTTAACTACCTAAACCGATAAGGTATAGTTTAAACCATCATTCAAACGACCAAAGTTTAAAGAAATTCTTAAATCAAACGCATACCTACCTACCTTGAAGAAACATTTAAAATATCACAGTTGCCAAATAAAACTCGTATTTCAATCCTTTTGGGACATCCCACTGTTAGTGAAGTCTGAGTCTGAAACTTTTTTTTTTCGATCTTCTCAGACTCAGGGAAAGTTTATAAAGATACCTATAAAGTGCGAGCATTGCCCGGGCATTAAAAAAACTATTTCTAACTTCACGTGGTTCAACTTTAAAATTATTCCTTTCGCCATTTTATAATTTCTTGAAATGATGTACAGTCAGCGTCTGATACATGTATACGCTTTAGTACCTTTTCTAATTAACCTCATATTTGAACTCTCGCATGAAATTGTCACTGCGATCACAGTGACAAAGTACCAAAGTGTAACCATGTATCAGACGCTGACTGTACCATCGCGAACCGGGATTGTTGAGCCACTTACCTGTGTTTGTAACTTGGTAGTGTAATACTAATCCAATAGCTGACATCTAGTCTGTCACATCGGTCATTGATTACACGTCTAAATTGCGAACAGTGGCAAGTGGCTCCACAATCCCTGTTCGTGACTGTACCTCCTGACGGTTCAAGAAGTCGAAAGTGAAGTGAGGTTCGAGTAGTCGGTTTCTGGTTAAACAGTGACTACTTGCACCTTGCTATGCTAAGCCGGCTGATATTACTAAACTAGATTAACTTGGGCTAATATACGGGCCTTTGATTGAACCATTGTTTGATGAAGAAATCGGGATAATAATGGTGTGGCTTAGTGTATGTATAAAATAGTGTAATGCGTGTCTCATTCACATACCTACACACTAATGGTATAAATTTCTTAAGATAAAAGTTTTAAGAATTAAGAGTGGCATATATATGAGGTCGAGAGAATTGAATTCTAGACGAAATTAATGTTGCTGTCTGTATCTTATTAAATCGTTACGTACGTATTCAAAAGTGCATGATACAGAAGCATTTTTTCGTTACACCTGTATCAGGATAACAACCCTAGAGATGGTACTAAAAAACTTTCTCCAAAAACAATCTAGATTTGACAACCTTCTAGTTCAAACTAGAGCCCATTTAGCGTAGAGAAATAGGTATTTTAATTACAGAACTTTGCCTTAGAAAAATGAATTTGAAAAGGCTAGATTTTTTCCTTCCACTTTTCAATCAGAGCCGTCCTTGTTCAATTTCATTAGGCTCCAAGCCTCTTAAGAATAGATAGCTCGCGTTGAATTACTTATATAACAAATTCTTGTTTGAAATTTTAAGGAGCTTACGTTCAATGGAGAAAAACGCTAGAAATTTAAGAGAGTTTTAATTTTAATATCCGATTATTATTTAAAGAGCGGGCTCTTAGCTCACTAACAGTGTTTAAGTTTAGAACTAATTAAAAGGCATTAAGGGTGAGTATTCTATGAATAGAATTAATTATAAGGGCTATGTAAATAACCTTATGCTATTTAAGTGAGTTAGTAAATAGTAGATTGTAATTTAATTCTAAATTGTTTATATTAGGACTCAAGAGAGTGGTGATGCCACGAGTACTCTAATGCACCTATACTTAACTCTTTCCCGTGTGGTGTCGGGTTTCGAATAACACCTCTCAATTTGTTCCATGGACGTTGTAGGAAGCGACTAACAAGATAGATCAAAATTCAAAACTTTATTTATGCAAATAGGCTCCGAAGAGCACTTTTACACGTCTTTTTTTGAGTTTACCAGCGCTTCGGAAAGACAATCATTGCCAAGAAGAATGCGCCGCAAGAAACTTGGCAGAAAGTCATTTTTTTCAAAACAAAGAAAAAGAATTACAAAATAAATTAATTAATTATAAACAAAAGTTACCAATAATCAAAATAAATTATAGCAAAAAAAAATTGGTTATTAATTTTTTTTTTACAAAAAAATAATAATATTAGTGTACCTACTAAATGTGGAGGCAGGATATTTAAGCACAAGCTTGATCAAGGTATGCTTTAAGCGACAGGCTAGCAACCTATCATTATTACAGTTCCTTCAATGTGTGCTATGCCTATCCCATTTAGGAATACCTACACTGCAGCACTGGTTTCATTAAAGCATGGTGCGGGTGACATCTGTCAAATCACATACTAGAAAGTACAAGTGTCGATATTTGAGTCAATAAAACTAATGATATAAAATGCTGATACCAAATAATATTTTGCGGCAATCATATCCAAGCAACGAATAAGATCAACTTCCACATATTTAGACCGTAGCAACTTTTTTCGCGTAAAACGAAACAGCGCATCAAGGTGTCACTCGCAAGGTGTTATATAATTACTTATTGTATACATGGTGCTCGTGAGCATTGCGAGAGATTTCAACCACGAATTCCAGAGGCTATAAGAAGTAATAAATGTTATATAAACTTAGGTCGAAACACGATTTTTTTTTTAATTTTCATACATAATAATTGCTAATGTCGTATAAACGTGCCTCATAATAATAGTAAAAAAAATCGTGTTTCGACCTAAGTTCATATAACATTTATTACTTCTTATAGCCTCTGGAATTCGTGGTTGAAATCTCTCGCAATGCTCACGAGCACCATGTATACATGTACCTACTACTCAAATATATCTTTTTCGGAAATCGCGTTCAAAACCCGTTCAAAATGTGAGAAGAGGTAAATAGGTCCCACTAACCCATATAATTAGTATGTAAGAGCAAGTTCCTCAGATTCTCGTGTCCCTTTAGATTCAATTTAACTTCTAACCTTAAGTCTAATGTACAAACACTAGATCGGTTAGTTCCAGTAAATGCGGCTGTAAATAAGCGAAGTCTAATCCTTCAGAAATGGATTAGGGATGTTAGGGAAACGCGTTAGGACTAGGGATTGAATTAGGACCTTGTGTTAAACAACCAATTGACCCTAATAATAGGGAGACAAAGAGAACATCATTGCTTTTAAAAAGTGTGCTATCGCGTTTAAAGTATGAGTTTCTATATACATACATACATACATTTTAACTGGATTCCCAAACGCAAGGTAGGCAGAGTATAGACAAAACCATGAACTATTTCAAAATGTGTTGCCACATTTAGCCGCTAGCCTTTCGCTTAAAGTGTACCTTCACCTATTCTCAGTATTAGGTATATTATGACATCCGCGGAAGAAATAGAGAGGCGTTTTTGTAAACCAGACACCACAATTTTTTATACTATAAGAAGACCCATGTCTTTTTTCAACAGATTGGCTCAATATACTTAGTTGTTGCGGATTGGCAGCTAGCCGCCGTATATTTGAATAGTAGAAGAATATAATTCAAATGTAAATGTCGTGTGTCAAAGATGTTAGTACTTGAAGAATGGTGATATCGATATACTTTTGATACTCATATTAATATTACTAGCTGGGTGACCGAGCTTTACTCGGATTATTTTTTGCATACATTGAAATACTGGTAATACAAGTTGTAAAAC
>BHDV01031064.1:132954-157032 GCA_005406045.1 Adoxophyes honmai
AATCGTTAGAGCCGTTTCCGAGATAGCTGGTATATATTTATAAATATATATACAAGAATTGCTCGTTTAAAGGTATAGGATGATAGAAGAGTTCCAAAGTCCAGTTGTTTTCTTACAAACAGATTGGCTCAATATAGTTACTGTTGTTTTCGCTCCTCGGATCCTCCTTAATTTATTACCGTGCTACAATGCTCGCGTCTCATCTTATTTGAATGTACAAGTAAAATACTCCCAAATGCAAGAGTAACCAAACAGTTGACTAGCGAACTTTGCTGAAACCACGAACATTGTCAGCGCAAACCGGCAAAGTTCATCAAGTCAAACCCAACTAAAAACCCCAACTTTTAGACAAAAGCTCGCATCACCGGAACAACTTCCAATCCGAGTTAGCAAAATTGTCTACTAGCATGCCATGATCTCATACATAAATACGAAATCGCGGTAGTAGATACGTACGGAATTACATAATCGCACAAGTACGAACCGAATTACGAAATCACGTATTGGTGTAACTCCATTCGCCGCCTTGCAACTTACAATAGCTACATTTAATATCGAATTTTCTTAAGTTCTTTCGTATTTCTATTCTTAGTCATAATTACCATGCAATAGTAGGGATTGTTGTAATTCTGTAGTATAATTTAGTTCAGCATTGCACCCGCCGCACCGCGAGGCGGATCGCTAGTCATTCAACAAAATTCACATTCATACGTGTTCACATTGCGTCAACGTTAAAATTATCTAGGAGAATTTATGGTACACTGATCTTCATATTTGTTAGGAACCTTCGCAGGAGTTGCTGGCTGGCAGTGTGGAAACTCAAGTTTCGCTAATACGCCAACTAGTTGCTCGTCAAACATAATTTTGACTGAGCCCAAGTTTTCATTGATGTCTAACAAGCATACGGGATATTGGAGATCTGAGTTTCGGATACCGTAATTCTGCTATATGAAGCCGGACGTTCGTAGACAAGGTGTTTTTCTTGGAGTTATTCTACTATAAAAAAATATTTTATGAACAGCGGTATCTTAATCCACGTCGTGTGACAAAAAATGTACCTACATGAAATTCATTGTGATGTCGTTTTAGAATGAAACCTTTCTATTTTTTCTGTGGATCTCGTAAGGTCTGCTTTAGGCGACAGGCTAGCGACCTGTCGCTATTATTCGTCTTTCATCTGTCTTTAAATATTTTTTTTTTTTTTAGGGAAGAAATCAAATATGTTATCTGTATTTTATATTTGTCTTTAGTCTACACACAATTAGCGTACTAAGACGTCTGGATCTGGTTGCTGAAGTTTGGTCCTACAGCAAAAATAGGTGATTGAGTTTCATTGCAATGCGAGTCCTAAATCGCACTACATAGTTAAATGGACTTGGTTGATTTAACGTTGCAATGTTGTACCTAATGTGGCTTACTTAGTGTTTCTTTTTGTTGTTAGGGCATTGCATAAAATCGTTTTGATGTAACAAAAATTTCCATAGACTTCAAAGGAACTTCATAAAAGTTTTTATATTTTTTGTATGTTTTTTGCTTAAAAGTGGACAACAATTATGCTGTAACTAGTTTCTCACCGAAAAACATTTAATAAAAGAAAAACACTTTCAAACATTGTCTAATATATTAATCTTGAAGGTCCGTATCGAGTTGTCAAGTCAAATTACTTTGCTAAACAATTACCAAGCAACAAAAACCCCTAGCCCTCGAGCCATCGCGTAAGACCACCTACACTAATACGGCACGCAGCAGTTTCAAACAATTTCGCTCCAATACCGGCCTATCGGTAAAGCGGGTTCCACAGTAACTAATGTTTACCAAACTCGGACTACGGTAAAGATTTCTGACAGGCGTACGACGGATCCCGTGGCTGTGTGTACTCAGCCTAAGGGTCCACCCGCTTACTGCGAGCAAACTATGGGGAAAGCTGACCCGCCGCTGATGTGGGTTGTTCCTCAGTTTTACCAAAGCACTTTGACATTTACGTAGGTAGAGCGTTTTACTTTACGATTATTCGGAGGTTTGTGAATTTGTCACGTGTACTTTTCTGGCGTGTCTTTGACCGGGTGAGAGATAATTATAAATAGCGTTTTATACCTGCCCGTGTGGTGTCGGGGTTAGAATAACACTGCTCCATTTCTTCCATGGATGTCGTAAGAGGTACCTAATAGGTTACGTTAGTATGTATATAAGGTATATTATTGAGGATTTTCAAAATAAACCAAAGATTGTTTCTCTGAAAACACAAAGATACGACATTTTAAGTTTACTAATATCGCCTCCTTAATTATCTTCTAAGTTTCTTCGATCGTATTAAATTATAATCTTTATTACACTTCTATGCACTACCGAACAATCCAAACGTCAAACCGCCATTCTATCACTCCGATGCGCCCGCTGTCAACTTCCAATGAATAGTCATAGGATAGTAAAACCTTTTTATTACATGTATTTTTTTAATACCGTAAGCGATCACTAATCGCCTAAAGATATCTGCAATTTCTGACAGATTGCAGATGTGTTGCCAATACAGAGGCCTAAGGTGTAATATGCTCTAGTGAATAGTACCGGCTGTTTTACATTCCACGCTGGAACACAACAGTGTGAGCTCTGTCGCTTTGCTGCAGGATTAACAAGCAAGACGGTGATAGCCATACAAACGTACCTTGGTCCTGCTACGAAATTTTATGCAGCTGCTTAACTTGATGATGTTTCGTCAATCAACTAAATGTTTATGTACCTAACTGACTAATTATTTACGAGTTTTTCTTCAGCCGCCTACACCTATTTGTGGAAGTTTGGTGAGTTAATGAACGAGCCTGAAGACTTGGTATCACCTGAGTTGGGATGCCGACTTGCAAACAACTAATTTTGTGAAAAGTTAGCCGCTCATTAGAGCCAACTACTCAGACCGAAAGCCGTGCCACGTGCTCGAATGCTAACAATCTACGGACTAGTTCGAAATGTTCCAAAGAAGCCATTTCTACGCTTGGGAGAGACTTAAAACACTACAATGTTGTCTTCTGAATGTTACATGTCATCTTACTCGTGTACTCGTAGTTACCTACTAGAAACTACTACAATATCACGCCTGTGTACTTAAACGGGGTAAATAGAGCACACAAAACGTTACATAGACAAAGCTATCAACACTGACGCTCATTTACTTCGTAGACAGTTTAAGCATATTTTTTGGAATCAAGTTAGATGAAAGATGAAAAAAAAGTGACAGTGTTAGCCTGTCGCCTAAAATATACGTTTACCTATGTTTCATAGTCGCCTCTCGCCTCTTAGCATAAACGGAAGAAATGGAGTGGTGATATTCTGAAAGAATAACTTCACGTTAACGGTTATCACTTAATTTGTATAGTGATAATATTATAGAAATGAATGAGTTAGTATGACCATCTTCACCCTGCCAGCGTTTGTATAAAATACATAAAACATATATTATACAGATTATTTATAAAAAATAACAAAATTGAAATGTAACCACCTACGAGTCTACCTCCTACACATCGTCAAAGGCGATTCTGGCATCGACCTAAAGACTCCGCATTACTCCTCTGTACGGGCATCCAACTAGCCTTTGAGCGAGGCAAGCGGCAGCTTTAGGGTCATCTGATGCGAGAACCATCACTTAGCACAAGCCTTTTTAAAGGTCTTGGTGTCTAACAACCACGCCCGTTCATTTCGAAAGCAATCGCAAACTCTTATTTACCCATAAAAGTTTATAATATTGGCGACGCTTGCTTATCTGGGTCTGCTTGCCATTTACTTAATAAATTATTATAATAAGTAATCGTACGATAATATTATTATATACTTACTTATTTTTGGTTCCAAATTAGATTTGTAACTAACACAATGATATTACTATTATGTTACTCGTGTTTTTTCAATGTAAACTATTATGTTTATCACTGATTGCAAAAATGGATTTGGGTAAGTATAATAAAAACGTGTGAAAATTTAATCTTTGAAATACTAACTTATGTTACGAATCGTAACATAAGTTACGACGTCAATTCTGCTATTACACGTCGTTTTGTTGTTTATATTTTGGTAACCAGTGACCTGAATAACATCTCAATATTATATTACTTGCTCAGCTGACGTGTAAAAATATTTGCAATATTCTAATAATACAAACTCTTCCTGATATAAATCGAATTAAGTATTTGTCCTAAGTAGACATGCGACACAAGTTTCACTCATCTTGGTTTTGGAATGTGAAATGCTACAGTAAATATGTATGTTACTATAATTCATTAATTAGTATTTTCGCAAAGTAACGCCTTATTTAATAAAGTTCGACTTACATCAGACGCGATGAAGTTGCATATTTACTCTTGGTCTTCCTTGATATCTAACCCTGGATATCAGATCAATACTTAGGGTCAATTTCCACCAAAAGAGCAGCGCAGCGCGGCGTAGCGCAGCGACCCGCTCCGTGGAGAATGCGCGACGATTCCTGCGACTGTTCGAGAAGCCGCTGGAATGCGTAGGAAGTCGCTGGAATTTACATAATTATTGACATATTGACATATGTATTGACAGCGGCCGTCGCGACTGCTCGAGCATCCTCGGGCATTCCTGCGAAGGCTGGCGCAGTCGCACGGCTTCGTTTATGGAATGCGTTGTTATCACCATGGATACGCGGGTATGCGCGCGCATCGTTAGAGTTTCTCATGCGATAATAAGTGTTATTGTAATGAAAATAAAGTTGAAATTCTCATTCCACGGAGCGGGTCGCTGCGCTACGCCGCGCTGCGCTGCTCTTTTGGTGTGAATTGACCCTTAGGGAAGAACAATTACATTTTTTTACATATTTGCCCTAACGTCGAACGTGACTCAACCCTAGTTCGCATATTTCACTCCGACTGGCATAACAGAAAATCTCAACGAAATTTCAGAACTTCGAACCGCTGTCCCATTAATTGATAGGTCTGCCGAAGATTCCTGATGCTTGATGCTTATTATTATTATGCTCCACTTTTGATGGATGTATCTCAATTCTGCTGGAAATGTGATTCCATTAGGCAGGAGAGCTTTCTCTGGTTGGTTTTAGCTCGATGGGGACAAAGTCAGTGATCCGTAGCCCTCGTGATTGGATAAAGGGTTCCGCACTGGAATTTATTGAGAGCCGGTAGCGCTGCGGTTTTATTTTGTGAAATTCAATACGCTGGCGTCGAGGACTTGGTGCACGTGAAATAGTTCAGTGTGTGTTTCGTTGCACTGAAGCTTGACAAGCTTTAGGTGCCTTGTTACTAGGAATACAGAGAGTAGCCATGAAGATAATAAGGTTAGCTCGTAGAAAATTAGATTTTGTTATGATTTAGATATCTATATTTCACGTTTCTAATCAAAGGAGCTGGTTCAAACCCGAAGGAACGCTTAGCCTATAACAATAACATCCAGTGATTTAGCCTCTTGTTTTGTTTCTTCCGTCAAAAGAACATTGGGAAATGTGCCAAAGTGTAAGAAAATATCGATGTCATATGTACTGCGTGCGAGCACTGTACGCTATTAGAGGCGTGTTCAACAAATGGCGGAAGGTGGAAGTAAAGCGTGGCTATAATGATATGACCTATTTCAAGAGTAGTTGCAGTATTTTCATTGACAGTTGTCGAGTACTTGGCCTTCGCGGTACATTTGTATTTTACAATCATCTGATGCACGCAACGTAGTCAACATTTTTAGTAAGACAACGAGAAGGAACCAATAATTTAGTGACTGTTAAAGTTAGGCACTAACTTACAAATGGAAATTTTGATTTAATAATACTAAATGCTTAATAAGTGTCGCTTTAATATTCTCATGAATACATATATGCCGAGATTTTATAAAAAGTTATGAAATTACACCTACATTTTTACACTAAACTTGTCAGTCAATGTAAAAACTATTAATAGGTACGTAGCTTGAAAAAAAAAACAGCTTGAAATCTTACCGTTCCAGCGTTGTTAGCAACACGAGCTTACTACAACCAAACTAAACATCAAATACAATGAGTTAATACTCATAACACAACGAGACACCTCATGACATGTTGTATAACCGATAAACTTCCATTATTAAGTCTAGTTCCACCCGTTGCTATCCACATTCGATTTATCATAATAAAATATCTTGACGTTCCTCGGAAATAATTATGGCTCCAAATAAACCGTTCTATGTTTATACCAGAGCATTAGCAGAAAACCTTGAGCTACGTCACACAAAAAAACAGTGATGTCTTTTACACAGATTAGAATCTATTCTCGTACCAAAATGAAATGTCCATCTGGAATGCGCCCGAGCCGCGCATCTGTCGCGTACTAACTCACGCGCAAACTAGTCGCTATTTCTCTTTTAAAACCAGAGTAATTGTTTGAAAACTAATCATTTTAAATAAATGAATTACGATTTTCATACTCCTGAATGAATGGAGCAATGAACCTTGTGCATGAATTTGTTGGCATCAAAACTATTTTGGTGTAAATATTACATCGTCACGTGACGTCATTATCGCGGGATCGTCACGTACTTCGATCGCTAAGTCTGTCCCGAGTTTTTTATCTGTATTCATAAAGTGTATATCCCTTTTTATACATTATAACTTTAAACTCTAAATTGCTAAGAGAATAAAAAAAGTCACAACCGGAATGATTTATAAATTTTTATGAGTAGGCGCCTGCTCTTTTTCTTCTGTGCAATCTGTGCAATTATTGTATACAACTCGAACATAAATATAACTACCGCGAGACTAGTGAATTAAAGAGGCTACACTCACGTGCTTATATCGGAATTATTTCGATTTGTTTTAAGCCAACCCGAGACCCAACATCAGGAGCACAGTGCTCACTTACTTAAATCTAGATACATTATTAAATTTAATGTCATACCTATAGATATGAGGAACCGGATACCAGCTATTGTTTCAAACGGATTTTGTTTAAAATTATAATATTTACATTATCAGGAATACGTTTTGTATTTATAATAATAACAATAACCTTTCTCCGTCCCTAACATGTGAGTGAGTAAACAGCCGCGACAGCATCAAATAAATTATACGATGTTTGTCAGCTATATAATATTATGCCATCACAGAAACTCGTGGATGTGGACTATTAATACCTATACCTATAATATTATGAACTCAGCCTTGAACATCTAACGCTCGATAATTTTATTGTAGTTTATAATATATCGCCCATTAAAAAGGGAGTCATAACAGTAACACTTAAAATTAGAAGTCAGTAAATTTTTAAAGTAAGTTTGGTTGATTTATGTCGTTCTCAATTTTATAAATTGGACATTATTGTAAACTTCAGAATCGAAAACACTGGAATGTTTCGCGTAATCTTATAGTTCTTTATTTTTAGACCAACAGACCTTGTTTTGTGTGTACCTTTCAAGTTTACTCACGTAAATCCCAATGAAATTTTATTATATTTATTCATTCAAAGAGAGTTGCGTCTAAAAATAACAAATTTAATAAAGCACGGCCTACACAATACCCGGCCCTTCGCATGACATTGTAGATATCACAGAACAAACAAACGTAGACGGCCCGCATAAGTTCAAAGAAAACCAATGGCATTAAAAAGGCGATAATGTGTAAAACTACCCGCGACGGTTGCTTAGCTGTTTATCTCATTTTCACGATTGTCTAAACTTAGGTCTCGTGGAATAAACAAAGAGAAATGTTTTAAGTAAATGATTATGTCAAAAAATGTCAATAGGATTACTTGATACAGTTTTGTAATTATCTTTAGTAACATAAATGGTATTGTAATGTTTTCAACTTTCATAGTTCTCGTTCATATTTATTAATATCTTAAACTTAATCACGTGTTAAGAGAAATAAACAAAATACAGACATAATTAGACATGCGATACCTAAACCTAACTTTGCAAAAAGCAGTCAATAAAGATTAAGGTTTTTGTTTTATTTGTAACGTTTTTTTATATTCTGCCTGCCCCCTTTGCCAACAAGTTTTTTTGAAATTATGTATCTAAATAAAGGGTAATAGTGAAAACATGATGCTTCCTCTGTACTACGAAAATTATCTGAACAAAATGTATGGCTATCTATCATATTCATAACCATCTGAGGAGTCACTTTAATTGCCTATAATTGCTTTACTTTGTTTTAATTGCCTTTAGCTAGGTACATGTTTTTTTAAACGATACAAACATGCATAATAATATCGTTATTACATTTAGTGACTTTTCTAATCTGCTTTCTGTAGAAAAAAATCAAACATAAACAAAACAACAAAATCGTACACCGTTTTCATTAGAAGAAACATTTTCGATCGCCGCGTAGATTGCAACTCGGCCCTTTTAATTATATCTTTAAGGTACATTAACGAAATTACAGCAAAAAAGACTCTTAGAAATTGCTACACAAAACCTTCGGAGGAAATACGGCGTTGCTCTGGCGACACTCGCAAGTCATGTCCGCCAGGGAAATTATTTTTAAAACGGTTATTATTTTCTTGTTCGGCAACTTGATGAAACTTCCCATCTTAATTTGCGTTCTGTTACAGATTATTTATACCTATTTTGTTGCTGGTGGATGCTAAAAATAAAGTGTTCCGCTAGAATATACCTACTACATGCTATATACAGGTAAACAAGTATAACAGGACATGTAGCTAGTCTGTAACCTAAAGGATACCTAAACATACATAGGTATGTCCTTAGTCGGACTAAATAGCGTCAAAACGTTTAAACAGCTAGTGATCCAGATTATATGAAAAACCTTTTTTTACCGCAGAATACATAAAAATGTTATATTCTACCTACACAAAAAGATAATGAAAGGACGAGCTTAATTTTCTACTTGTACAGTAAGACGACTAAGGGACTAAAACATCGTAAAAATTGCTGATTTCTTTGTTCACATAGAGCGCTTAGTATGAGTCAATGGAAAAAACACGTGACTCTGAATGTTGGTAAGTACGCTAAGTAATTATTAAACGCAATATTTAGTTTAAGAGATAAATATTGGCTAAATCGTATCGCTCGACGCGGGTAATCCTACTAATATTATAAATGTGAAAGTTTGTGAGTATGTTTGGATGTTTGTTACTCTTTAACGCAAAAACTTCTAAATGGATTTTAATAAAACTTTACAATAATGTAGCTTATACATCAGAATAGCACATAGCCTACAATTTATAAAGATTTTGTTAGAATTTTCCAAAATATGACGATAGGAAAAATAGGATTCCGCAATTTTCAACGTAAAAAGCTATAAATTGGCATGCGGGCTATTAGTGACTAACAAGATCTCTTTTGTGTTACCCCGAATTTAACGCGAGCGTAGCCGCGGGCAAAAGCTAGTTAATAATAATAATAAAAATCTAGTGTACTAGCTCAGTATGAACGATCAAGCCAATTAATTCTTGACCCGCCGCTAAATGTTGTTACAAAAAACGTAGTAAAATTTCCCAATGTTAAGCAACGCAAAGTAACCATGGCACTAACTTCAAATAAGTTTTATGGTGGATCAGCACTATCAGCAGTGCTATTGTCTAACGCACCATAAATCTACATCGTTTTTAATTTGACCGTTGAAACCAAAAATCGACAATAGCACGACAGGAGATCAATTGGTTCGAGTGTACGAGAAATACTGCCCGTTCACATTCCTCAACATTTTCACCGATGTCAGTGTGAACAATTGAAAACTGACCTACTTGTATTCAGTCATATGGTTTAAAATAGAATTGTCAATTTGGCTTAGAAGGAGGCGCCAGTCATTTTAATGGCCAAGGAAAAACACACGTGTCTAAAATTTTGGTCCTATGCCGCTTATGTCTCCAAACATCGCAGTTCTTGAATACCTCAACTCTCAAATCGAAGTGAGACAAATTGTATTGTATTGTATTTTATGACTAAGTCTACTATTTATCTTATAAAACAAATATATAATACAAATACAAATCTTGTGAGACAATAACAACTAACACTGTAATGTTCTCAAGATTGAGAGTACCTATCTCAGCGGCAAATGTATCGTTAAGTTTTTCTGAAGTTTTTTGCACTGCGAATCGCGTTTCCGTCGTTCGGACGGAAAGCCGTTAAGTTGTGTATAATGTAGCTCCGAAGAATGTCGATTCGGCTACATTCTTACATTGTGTGCAAGTGCTGTAATATAATGTAATAAGTATGGGTAAAACGTTGAAGAAATTCAGGCCAAAGTCATTAAGACGGAGACAGGTTGGCTCGACATCGAAAGAAACTTAGGTAGGTATTGGCACGGAATTCGGCCACCATTCAGTTTTACGTCGGAATCAGATATCAGAAGAAGCGACGTCATGAAACAATCACATTCACCATAATTAGCATGTAGTGGCTTTTACACATAGCAGGGTGTTTGTAGTTGAATCATTCTATTTCAATTTCAGTGTTTAGTTCAGTATTAACACGACCGAATGGCTGGTATTTTGTGCCGTCAGACGCAACCAATTAATTCCAAATTAGTGTCGATCCAGTATTTATCCCAAAGATATGTTGACTATTCTACATCAATATCCATGAACGCGCTTTTAAATCATGTCGCATCACCATAATTAGCCAGTTATCCACGCTCGTGTTTATAATATGCGAGGTTAAAGCTGTTTCAGATAGATAGATAGATAGATTAATTTATTTCATTTTGAAAAATACACAGCATCCAATTTTTATGTCAGATAAAGGTAATTCACAAAAAGATCGTCAAAATTTTAAACAATAAAACAAAATAAGCACATAATAGTAGTAATTCATGGCAACCATTATCTTTAAAACAAAGTCTTTGTACCATACGTGCGTGCCGCGTGCTCGGGGGATGATGCCGTTATAAGGAAGGTGTTGGGTTGTGTTGGTTGGCATTATTGTTTGACAGGCGGCGTTTCCGCTCGCGCGGCGTTCCCTTAATGCCGATGTTGATAAGCGCCGCTGTCCCGGTTCTAGCTCGAAATTAATTTAAATACATCCTTGTCTTTCCACTCTGCTGAGCGTGAGTCGATTTGCAATTCCTACACTCGGATAGTCCCGTTTCGTTCACTGACTTAAAATTACAACGACGAGTTGCGAACTTTGCGAGCGGGCTTTTTATTTGTTCCTCGATGGTCGTTTAACGACAGCGTTGTGCATTTGTTTATTGTGGAATGATTTCACTGGTACTTGAGATAGTAAAGTAGGAGATTTTGATGTTCAAAGAAACAGATTTTCAAAGGATAGTTAACTAATCCCTAACCTTAAACTGAAACTGAATCAATCTAACAAAATATGGTATACCTACTATACCAAACTGAGTCCTGTGCTTTCAGCACTCAACCGCTATGCAATAGTTTCACGACAAACATCATGCGAAACAGCGTGTCACTTCAGAATTTCAGCGGAAATTTCGTGTGCAAATCTAAAGGCCGGATATATTTGTATCCAGTTAGTCATAGGCTCATAGATTCGACTATAAATCACGCGTCTAAACGAATAAGACGACGAAACGCCCAGCGGCCGTCTTCCAACTTCAGGCAGTTGAATATAAACATTTGTCATTTGTATGGAACAAAATGGATTCATGTCACAGTCACATATCGTTCAAAATATCCGGCGGTGCGCGGTCACTCGAGCCGCTGTCCACGTCACCTACGAATAAACATGAGTACGCACTGAAAATAAAATATTATGCGATAGCATTTGAAACGCAACGACCGAAATAACAGCGTGTGTCACAGTCGGTCCGCCGCGCCCGCTATTGCGACAACGGCGGCGTACAACACGCATCCACAGCCCACGGCAGCGTAGAAACCAAATCATGGCGCCACTTTCTTGTTATTGGTCACGGTTTGACTACAAATAGTGTCATATCTATCAGCCAAATAGATGATCTATCAAATTTTAATCCGTTTCCTATCAAATGATTAAAAAGTCGTTATAGTAAAAGTTTCAAGTTGACACACACGTATTAGGTACTGTTGTATTAAATACATACGTTTATCTCTACATTCCCTTCATCGGCTTCATCTCACCTGATTTTATAAATGGCTGTGCGCTTGAAATGTAACGCCCCGCAACACAGCCGCATACGAAAATCAATCTGTCTAAGTTGTTATGTTTTCACACTTTAACCTTTTGACCGCCAAGGCGCGAAGTGAAACGCTGTGCTCCTGACGCCAAAGACGTGAGTCGGCTCTTAGATAATGCTTGTTTTTTTTCGAATGGTGCTGTATTATTTTATTTAAATTAGGTATACAATAACTTACACTACCTATAAATAAAGTAAACCTAGAAAAAATGTTGCAGCGTTTTATATTTCAGTTCTTTCGCAATAACTTCGACGCACCATTTAACGTCGTGGCGTCACGGGCACTGACTTGCGATGACGTGATATGGCGTCTTTGGCGGTCAAAAGGTTAACCGCTGAACCGATTGCGACAAAATTTGGTATAGAGATAATTTCGGTCCTATGAAACGATGTGAGATACATTTTTCCCGGAAAACATGGACAGTTCCGGCGTCTACAATAAAACCACAATTTGTTTCAGCTGAAAAACTCAACGAACGGACTCAAAACCCGTAGAAATAAAAACAAACAAGAGAGTTGTAAATAAGTTGCTACGACTGCGTTTGCGCTCGCATGATACTCGACGCCATACTTATTTTTTATTGACAATGTTTTGTATATTTTCTTGAGCATAGACACTCGTACGAAATAGAAAACTTTTTACATACCGTAAACTCAGGTAATGCACACCCATTTTTTTTATTGAATTAGTGAACTGACTAGTGGTTATCATTACCATTTAGTGGTAGGTACTATTTTGTGGATAACATATATATCACACTAGCTTTCCGCCCGCGGCTCCGCCCGCGTGGAACTCGGTTATATTGCGGTATAAACCACAACTATGAGAAAACTTCTCGTTTCTAACGACACACGGCGCCATCGATCTATCATCTATCGATCGGTTATCGATTGATATCGATCTATCATCGATCGATATCGATCTATCAGGCAAACTATATTTTTGTTTTCCCTCGGGAACATCAATTTTTTCCGGGATAAAAAGTAGCCTATGTCACTCTCCGTGCCCTAAACTATCTCTACCTAAAAAATCACGTCAATCCATCGCTCCGTTTAGCCGTGAAAGACGGACAAACAAACAAACAAACACACTTTCACATTTATATATTGGTACGGATTCCTAAATGGCGTGGGCAGGGCACACAAAACGTTAAACACTAAGAACTTTGACTATTTCACAATTCGTAGCCGCGTTAAGTACATTAATATGAAAAAGGTATGATAGTGACAAGTTGGCAGCCTGTCGCCTAAAGCATACATAAATCTATTTCCTTAGTCGCCTCTTAAAACATCGATAGAAGAAATATAGAGATGAATATTTGACGCGAAACAGTATAAGAAATTTCAAGGCGTGCACTTTTAATATTGTGACTTGGATGTAGACTATTCGAACAAACAAATACGCAAGCGAATAATAGAGGTACTTATAAAAACAGATGAATTCAATTCGGTCAACTTCCCTTATTTCATTAAGCTCGGCCTAACAAACGTTGCCACGCAATCGCAATACCTGCGGCTTTTAATAAAAACTTGGGCGGCAAATCTCGTCTTATTCTGCCTTCCGCGATTTTGTTTTATTATTATATCACGTAAAAACAAAAAAACGTCAAATCGTGTTCATTCGCCGCGACATGACATGACACGGCCGGAGCCAGAGCGACGTTAATCCTACAGTCGGCATTTTAGTCGCTTTATTTCTAACGTAACATGACTTCTATAATGTAATGTACTAAAATAATGTTCAGATACGAAACATAAGCTGCGTGGGTTTCGATATTTCGGTTTTAAAATTACCGGCGAGTAGTGAGGGAATGGTTCGGTTACACAATTATCGCTCATGACATAAAATGACTAAGACAAAACTTAAATTATGGTGATTCTATAGATAAGTACATACATACATCACGCCTGTATTCCGAAATGAAGAAAACGGAGCACACGAAATGCTACATACACAAAACTACGACTAATTGATACTTCGTAGCCAATTCTAGCATATTTTTTTAGGTTTTACGTTAAGAGGTATCTAATAGTGGCAGGTTGCTAGCCAGCCACCTAAAATATATCCATTTTTTAGTGGTCTCTTACGACACTCACTAAAAAAATAGAGAGGTTTTACTATAAACCCAAAACCACGTTACAAATATGAATTACATATTTTACAAAATCACTTTTTTCATGTTTATTTAAATAATTTTTTGAATGTTAGACAATAATTTCTTGTTACTGAAAAACCGTGGCTAAAGAAAGATGAAATCTTTGCCCAGAAATCAAATGAAATATTCTTTTACAGGGTAGGTAACTAGGAAATAAAATTACGTAAAATTTCGTACAAAAAGTAATAAAAGGACTGTATGATTTTCTTCTACTTAGATAGTAAAAACGTCAAAGACAATCTACGATTGACCCACAAAAGAATATCCACGATGTTTACATCAATGTAAGAATCCGTCCCCAATTTATGAACCACTTTGCGTAAACAAATTCAAAAGTTGTGTATTCTATTTGCATTTGATATCAATCGATCCCGACTCGCGGCTTTCGCTGCAAAGCGTTCACGATAATATCTTTATTTAGTAAAGATTTAGAATCTGAAAGGAATTTTCCACCAAAAGGATCTATTTATGTGTGTCTATCAAAACAGGTTTCTTTGATCTGTTGGAATAGCGTCTTTTCTGAAAAAGAGTTCGTGAAATTCACCAAGGAAGATATCAGGCACCTGTTTTATTACATTCGTTGCTATTTATTGTGAAATGCTTTGTGCTCGTGAAACTATTTTGTTAAACGGTTATGTATCATCATGTCGAGGTGAAATGAATGTGCCTACGTAATTTCAATTTCTTTTTTGCCCTTGAGTTGAAACCTAAGTAGTGTACAATGAAATACTACAAAAAATCGGCCAGGCGCCCGTCGAACTCGTGCTCAAAAGGATCCGCACCATTTTCTAATCAACATTAGACGTTATTAAGCAAAAATATATAAACATACATAGTATTCCCTGAGCAGACGAAGAGCTACATAGGCAAACCCATGACGTTTTCATATTTTGAAGCCACTTCTAGCTAATTGTTTAAGTAAGGTGTTGTAAGTTAAAAAGTACAATAGTAACAGGCGTCTGTTGCGACATCCACAACATTTTCCAATTCCTAATTAAACATTTTATAGTTTCACAAAGCTTCAAATCCGAATACACACTTTTTAGGGTTCCGTACCCAAAGGGTAAAAACGGGACCCTATTACTGAGACTTCGCTGTCTGTCTGTCCGTCCGTCTGTCTGTCTGTCTGTCCGTCTGTCACCAGGCTGTATCTCACGAAACGTAAGAGCTAGAGAGTTGAAATTTTCACAGATGATGTATTTCTGTTGCCGCTATAACAACAAACACTAAAATTAAAATAATAATAATAATTAAGGGGGGCTCCCATAGGAATAATGTGGTTTTTTTTTGCTGTTTTGGGTCTATTTAAATAACTGTAACAGGTAAATACTTGAAATGCTCACAAAATGTTTCAATAAATATATACTTTAAAAATAAATAATTACATTTAAATAAAATTGGTTTTTAAGGGGGGCTCCCATACAAAAATTCTGATTTTTTGCAGTTTTTGGTACGGAACCCTTCGTGCGCGAGTCCAGCTCGCACTTGGCCGGTTTATTTAGAGATAGTTGTCATATCATTATCGCATCCTCTTATTTTGTAAAAAAGTTGAAACACACTCGTTTATTTTGTTGCAAACTTTACATACTTTCGAAAACAACACCGCAAACCAGCTGAAATCTCTTTCCAGTAAAACAGTAAAGATAAAACAAATAAAAACACATTTTAATACCTCCCAAACCATCCAAATGTAATTAACCGAGACCCAAAAATTGAACGAAACCAATAACGGAGCAGTCCGAGCAGTATAAGAATACGGGAGGAAGAAAATAATAAAACAAACGATTACTTACCCAAATGCAGGGCAATCCCCCTTTATTCGGGAGGGAGGATCGTGACATGCATGAGAGCAGGACCAAACCCTTTTAGGCCATTCCTATTCAGGTCTTGGAGCGCATCACGAGACCTAAGTGCTAATAGTGATAACGGGGAGTGTTCCCGCGCTCTAGACTCGATAGTTATGATACGGTAATTATTTTCAGACTTTACGCGCTGTAAGGTGTGTAAGTTTAGTGCTGCATAAGATTGTTGGGAGAATGGAAGCGAATTGTGAGCTAAAAGAGGAAAGCTGTTTTAAATTTGCTACAATTTTACACGGATTATAATTGATTGGCGTAAGAGGCAACTAAAGGTACTTATATTTTAGGCGGCACACTAGCAACCTGTCATTAATGTACCTGCCAACTTAAAAACTAAAAATAATTATTGTCGTGAAATAGTCTTGGTTTGTCTAAGAAGCGTTTTGTGCGCTGTGCCTACCCCAATTGGGAATACCTACAGGCATCACGTATGTAGGTATGTAATAATTGACAGCAAGAATGCGAAAAATGTGTACCCTAACCCACCGAAAGACACAAAAAAGCTAAAAAAAAGACTATGTCAAGTTTCTTTTCTTCTAATTATTCCAAATTAGGTTGATTATTTTTAAATGCCGACATTCTCACTATTTCTTTATCACTCTAGCAAATAATGACTGTAAAATATTTTATAACAATTAATAAAAGTGCTACACAGCCTTCCAGTAATGACGACAGGGATTGGCACACTGCACCCATGAGGACTCTTCACAAATTGACTGCCTCACACGCTCGTTGATTGGTCCATAGTTAATAAACTTACGTAATCCATCCTCAATGTTTACTTTTACCATGTGATTGGAATAAATTCAACAAATGAAATATGATTTGGTTGTAAAATTGCTCTTATACAAATGAAAGGCTAATACGAAATTATTCAGAACCTTGAACATGAAGCTACCATGAGACAGTGAGTAAATCTATACTAATATTAAAATAATGAATAAATGACGTCTTAAAACGAATTTAAGTCGACATGTTTAGAAGGAGTCCTGAGCATTTTATCTAGGAGCCGCGGCGGCTGCTACCAAACACGCACTGCGCGGCATCACTCTGTGTATCTGTGTATTGGTCCGAAACATGATGGACTTCAGCGATTTCAATTGTTTTGTTTATTTGCAAAGGTATCTTTTGTTCTTAGCTTTAATTATATTCCGCGCTGAATTTTAGCGATGTCATGGTATTTACTGTTTTAGCCGCACGGCACGTACTCCATTCTTCACAGCCACTCGAAACGTCGCTTTTGTATTCAATCGGTGTTACACAGTATCTTAGAATTAGGCTGTTGCCAAGGGAAATACGCATTTAAATAGTTTTTCATCAGTTCACAGCAATGCATTGATAACTACCTCTATATTGAGAAATACTTGTATAACTGATTTTTGACACTTATAAGGATATACGCTTATTTTTGTCTGCTCTTAAATTTGTTAATATTGTATGACTTACATTAGGTACGCCTATATTTCCAGGTGGGGTAAGCAGAGCACTCAAAACATTACGTAGTCTAAACAATGACTATTTCACGTCTCGTAGCTATTTTCAACATCTTTTTTATGTTTTAAGTAAAACAAAAGAGGTACAAAAGTGGCAGGTAACTAGCCCGTCGCCTAAATTATACCTTAGCCTAGTTTTCCTTGGTCACCTCCTATGACATCCATGGAAAAATAGAGAGGTTTTATTCTAAACCTGGCACCTCACGTTTGTTTGTGATAGCACCCAATTATTGATTTTACCAATGTCCTCACTCACTAGTGTTATTGTGCTTCGTTCACCGCCCGCGCCGCTGGCCGCGGGCCAGCGCGAGTGCTCAAAGCAACCCGCTTAATAACCTGTATCGGTTAATCAACCCGATACGCCAAAGGTTGCTGCAATTAGAATATGTCTCGTTAATTTCGTAATTTTGCTGACAGATTACCTGATTTATCTCGGACTCGCAATTTACTACATTTCACACGGTCTAGTGGCAACAGTTGCTCCTATAAAACCGCCAAGAGAAACAAGGTCATTAGGAATGATATATTACATGCTTACATTACTTATCCTTGCGTTTATCTAAGAATTAATAAAACAAAGTAGAAATTTCATTAACCGAACACATTCAGAAAGCTTAACAAAACATTTCCTGGCCACATTACCGCAGAATAAGGCTGATAAAATAAAAGACAATCCGGCGGTCGTGCATAGCAAGTAGCAGTTCTCAACGATTGTGCCGATTGTGCCGAGATGCCAAGTGTCTATTTTACATACTGATGCGTTGCAAGAAATTCCTGTAACCTCAACCAGGTACCCTAGTGTGGTGACGTCACGTACGTAACAGAGCACACGTGAGCGGACTGTGAATGCGGGAGGAAGTAGGCACTAGAGATCCTTTGAGATCTTCGACCAATCACACTCAGTACTCCGCTCTTTGGAATATAGGTGAGCTTGAAGTAAGTCGCTGTGCAGTGAAGGAAAGAATTCGTAATAAAGGGCCGAGAAAATATAGCAACAATGGAGCTATTTTTGGGGACGTCTAAATTTTAGCAGTCAAATTACGTCACGGGAGAAACGAATCGCTTTTCATTTCTAATTGTCCTCGCGACAAACTTTTCGAAATTAATGTATTCAATTACGTTGCGAGTGCGCACCACAAATTAGGCAAATCGAAGCTAAAGGAGATAAATCTACGTTTCTGGTGGGGCTTCTAACTTTCTAAGCCGCCTGTAATTGCCTGACCGGCTCGTCGTAATTTTCTAATTTTATGTAAAATATTCAGCGCTCTCTCGTTCCCATCCCGAATCCATTTAGTTTAATCACATTCGTGACAATTTCTTAATTATAGTTGGCCTCCACTATCTTGTATGCACGCCGAGTTCCATTCCAATACGCGGTTATAAATATACGCAACAATGGAAAACTGCTTCACGTACGCTTTGGTTACGAAATTATTTGCTGTGTCGCTGCATTCTCCTGTAATGTCATGGTATTAGGCTAGACGACTTAAAAACTATTTAGTCCGTCAGATAGAATACCAAAAAAAAATGAACACATATTTTCCTTTTATTTGACAAACGAAAAATGTCGATACGCTTAAAAGTTCCGCATGGCGTCACGCCAATGTACAAAATATTACCTAGGTGTGACGTCACAAGCTCCGACTGCGGAAGTTTGATGAAGTCTATAACTTTGACGATGTTTAATTATTACAAAAAAAAGAAAACACGTCTCATATTTTTCCATAATCTAACTAACGGACTAATTGGAATTACGTTTTTTTAACCCAATCGTCATCTCTATTTCTATATTTATGTTTGTTTAAATAGATTTATTCTAAAAGAAAATTATGACAACAAGTCGTTTATGCAATTGTTATCAAGGGTCCCACGAGAATGATTTTATGACCTAAGTCCTGCCGAGTATCATTATATTATTTTGAGAGTCTACAATATAGCTACTCGCAAACACAGTCATGGTGCACACACTCACAGACGCACATTTCCTGATCCTATACACAATAAACAATTTCCTGACTGACCTAAGGCTACACAATTTTCTTGAGTTTTTCATTCAGGAAAATGCAAATCCCGCGAGATAAAAATTAATTATTTTTCATTTATACGGTTTTTCATAAATTTGGTCAATATAACAACTGAGTATTTTGACATCAGCTATTTTTATCCCATAGAAATACTGTTGTTTTTTTTGGTTGAAAGTTTACTCGTATTCAAAATAAGTTCTGTGGTTTGTGAGATTACCTGTCAATAAAGAAACAAAGCTTAAATTTTCTCTATAACAGAGGTAATTTTGCAAAATTGTTTTACAAGAATCTCTATTTAATATTCATGGTAAATTCATGCCTAATTTCAAGACTACCATCAATAGTCACTCAGCTAGTCACGGTACTGTTTTACAGTGTACATTTTGACTTGTAACTGAGACTAAATACTAAACAACCTAATTACTTTCCTCTACTCGTAAGTCTATGTTTTTCTGAGAAAATCAATTTCGCAGCATAAATAACAACAAAAAGATTGTTTTTCCGCTTGAGTTCACAGATCGCTCGTGTTTCATTAATTTTTAGGTCACTGTAGATAGTGACAGCCAGTCACACTCAGCCGTTCATTTCCGTTTTCACTGTTTCATGCATATTACACAATCCGTTGCTGCACTCCCGCCAGAATTGGTTATTTATCTCATTTTTTCAATGCTATTTTTAGTCGGGAATAAAATAAACATTCAAGTTAGCTCCAGTCCAAAATTCCAATTGTATGAATTTAGTAGTGGTAGAATGCAAGTTAGAATAACACTTCTTGTTAATTTCTTCTGCATAATGTCGTTACAGGCGACTTAGGAAATAAATGTTTAGGTATGCTTTAGGCAACAGATGTGCAACCCGTTACTATCATACTCCTTCCATCTGTGTCTAAACCTAAAACTATACTAAAGTGGCTACAAATTGTATAGGTATAATTATTGATGCCTTGCTTATGCTCATGAACTTACCTGTACCAACGCAAAGCAAAGTGTGACCTCTACGATTTTTTTGCGACTCGTTTTTATAATAGCGCTGTTGTTCATGATTTTTTTGTCGTATAAATATGCACACCCTTAGGCTAACTGCGCACCCCGAATTTTTGTTGTCAATGCGCGCACATATGATGAAAAAATCATCATAAACAGCGCTATTTTAAAATCGTGTCGCAAAAATTAAATCGTGATGCACGCTAAGCCTTACGTTGCTTTCTGCTACAAAATTATCACACAGCAAAAAATCATGTTGCGCTCTTAGCATAATTGAATAAATGCGCGTCCCGAGTAAGGCACTGCAACGTACGTTACACAATTTTTGCACTGAGTGAGTCTTTAGTGGCAACTTGTTATGTAAACAAGGCAATTCGGCTTATCGCAGAGTACGTCCGAATGAAATATGTGCGCGGCAGATGCGCGAGTATAATTTAAACTTCATGTAGCTGCCTCTTTTTGGGAGAAGCGCATGAATCAAAGTTTATCGGTGTTTTACCATCACGATTTGAGACTGGTTTAAAATTGAAGAGATGTTTGATTGATTATCTTTAGGGTTCTGTACATCTAAATGACAAAAGGAACCCTTATAGAATCACTTAAAAAAAATCGATTATTTTATATCGATTCTTACATACGTACATCACGCTTGTATTCCCAAATAAGGTTGGTAGAGCACGTGAATGCTAATATTCACGTTGTAGGATTTTTTCATAATTTACCCAAAATGACAGGTTGCTAGCCCGTCCCCTAAAATATACCTTTACCTATTTCCTTAGTTGCTTATTACGACGTCCATGGAAGAAATGGAGAGGTCTCATTCTAAATCCGACAACCAGCTAGCAACTTGTCACTATTGTCCTTCTTTCATCTATCTAAACCTAGCATTATCTAAATGTGGCTACGAAACATGAAATAGTTTTGACTACGGGTAACATTTCGCGTGCTCTGCCTACCCCATTAAAGAACTCAATCGTGATATTTGCATGTAAGTTTGCAAGAATAGTCGAAGAACTAACAAACGAATCGGCAGGCAACCGGCGAAAACTTAAAACATCAACACGCACCACAGCTATTTACGAAAGTGCTTTTATAAAATGTTTTGTTTGACCTTTTTAAAGAGAGCAACCCTTGAAATAAAGTAAAAATGTTAGGCGCGTCGAGGCAAGGGTTCCACTGAAACATTCACGCACGTGGGACGGCCATTGTTTTTATTATAAGCAAGCATTGCGGGGTTTTGTTCTTTCCCCGCAGAATTATGATAATGGTCTGGAAGGCTGAATGTGTGAACAGTTATGTTTGCTAACTAACGGCTGGCGAGTAACTAACGTACAAGTTAACGTCGGGCGTGTCTCTTTCAAGATTTTTCGAGTAATAGAAAGTAGGAATCGATTATCTAAATAAGAGCCAAATAATGATTGTGTTTATAGACATCTCAAAGTCATAGTGAAACGAAACGGGTAGGTACACTCAAGTCTTTTTATCGAGATGAGTTCGACATGTTTAGGGACAATTCGTGACCGATCATCGGGGGCAACGCGCCACAGCGGCTGCGGATAAACGCGCACCGCGCGCCACTGCTCCTTCCACGTGACTGCTTGACACAACTGAGTCCAGCTGACAACTACCCACATTTTCGCCATCACATTCACTGTTATTCTGAAATATGGGTAGTTTTAAATTGGCCTAAAACATGTCAAGCTAATCTCAATATCTGAATCAATCTGAATGAATCTGTTTTATAGTTTTAGGGGTAGTAGTTACTTTAAGACGTTTATATCAAATTTTTACTGAGAAATACACTAAGGGCGTTATTGTTCCTGCAAACAATTCCTCACATTGTCTCCGTAAACCCCCTAAATAACCCCGCCATGGCGGTTCCTTTATTCTAAACCCGCTTCAAAGTCACTTCATTTGCAAATACAATTCACTTCTCAATAAAACAAGGTCAAGCTCCATTTTCATTAGCGAACAATATTCCTGATGCGACAAATATTCTGCATGAGCAGCGAGCCCGATCACCATAATAACTGGAGCTGAAGTGACGAAAACGTTTGTGGCTTTATTGCGGGAGTTCGTTGGAAGAGTTGCCAGCATCAACCCCCTTGATAAATAGTGTTGTTTTCGCCAACCTTGTTTGTTCCCCGTGTGCTTTCCATCGAACGTATTATGGGTACCAGTATGGCACCGTTACAGCGCCAGGCGCCACGGTTTTTGTTATTGTCTAGATAATAACGATTTGTTTGTAATGTAGTTAGCGTTTTGGAAATGGTTAGGGTCAGGGGAAAGGGGTTAGGAAAACAAATAGAGGCTTTCGTTGGTTATGTAGACTTTCACAAAGGTTCACGGACATGAATGATAGTGATAGTGTTGTTTTTGGGTGATTAGGAGCGTCGTGAGTATGTATGATGTGAGGAATTTTAAAATCGTAACGCAACTTACTTATGTACGAGTACTTACATTCACACATCACCCTTGTATTTCAAACGGGGGATGCAGAGTATAGGAAACGCTACATAGACAAAACTATGACTATTTCACATTCCGTAGCCACTTCTAGGATGTGTTTAAATTAAGAGGTATTATAGTGACGGTTACTAGGGTGTCGTCTAAAACTTTCCTTAATTTATTTCCTTAGTCGAATCTTACAAAATTACGAAATAAATGGAAAGATGTTATTCTATACCCGACTCCACACGGACGGGATACTACTTACTTAACATAGAGAAATTAGGCGAACCGGTATAAACATATTTAATCAGTACTACAGTAGTACTGTACCTATGATCGCAGGTCATGAATAATCACTAGCCTAAATCCATTTAGTGTTGTAAATTAGCTTCCAAGAAGGCACGCCACACAGCCAGGTCTTCGTCTTTTTATTTGCATTATGATATAATTATTTTATTAATAAGGGTGTGGTGCCGGGTTAGAATAGCACCTCCCCCTTTCTTCCCGTGGGTGTCGCAAGAGTCGACTATGGGAAACGGTTAGTGTATTGAGGGCGATGGGCTAGCAACCTGTCACTGCAATATCACGTTCAACCATCTGGTTACCCTGAAACGGCTAAACGTGGCACTGGATTTATGAATTCACGTGCTCTACCTTACCCCTCTTGGGAATACAGGTGTGAGAATATGTATGTATGATATGAGGTGACACCTCTCCAGTAGAACTATAGGCGGCTCGTCTGCGTCTGGCATCCCAGACGCTCTAAACCGACCACTAATTTCCATCTAACCCAAACATAATAACAATTAATGAAGACTTATCTAGTTCTCGAAATACAACGAACGCTTTCAAATTGGCAGCGCCTAACATGAGTCACAGACGATTAAATATAATAATTACTAGGACCACAGCGAATGGCAGAGTTCTCAGGTTCTCGTTTTGTTATATGAGTTTGCAGGCAATAATTTTAAACAATAATTTTAAACAAAAAAAAACCGACTTCAATTCTATACTAATATAATAAAGCTGAAGAGTTTGTTTGTTT
>BHDV01031064.1:157934-190306 GCA_005406045.1 Adoxophyes honmai
AAAAAAAAAAAAAAAAAAAAAAAAAAAAAAAAAAATTAGGTCGAATTGAGAACCTCCTCCTTTTTGAAGTCGGTTAAAAAGGGACCGATCTATTATTAAGCGTCAGTCTTTAATTAAAGACAGCTTGACATTTCAAAGAAGGAGGACATGCGTTTAATTATAATCAAACACAAATATCATTGGGCCACCAGTCGCTTGTGAGTTGAAAAGAGATGGGAGATAGAGTTCGGCTGATGAGTGACGGAGACGGATTTCGGGATCGCCCTCATTTAGAAGCAATCAAAGCATTGTTTGTCGCGACGGCGGTCGTCTTAGGTATTCTATACACAGCGTGTTCGCGAAACGTGACTAGTCACTGCTAGAGAATTTCCTCAAGCTTTAGTTACGTCTATAGCGTGCGATATTATTGCGAATCAATGTTTTTTCACGACTTCACCAGACAAATAGCGTAGTGATTTAATAACTCTACCAGAAGGAATCTAACGAGTTTAGTTTTAATTCCAATCAAGAAATAATAAAACTAGGTCAATTGTAATAAAAATACTACAGTTAAATACGAGACAAAAAGAAACTATTTTACAAGCTTTTATTTATGGTTTCTTCGTTTGAAGGAAAATAATCCATTAGGTAAAGGATAAGTTCGTTATCCGTCTGACTGTATGTCAAGACTCTTTGTCTCAGAAGCGCTTATGGACATGTATATGTATAATTTAAAATTATAGGTACTTAATACTAAGGCCTGCCCTTACAGATCTAAAAAAGAACCTTAGTCCTTCCAAATTTGAATGAATTCAAGGTCTATGGAGTAAAATATTTTGCGATTACACACTTAATTTTGCTGTTGGTGTCCTATGTCAATATAAAAGAACAATAATCCGTTATCCTTGATAATATAGTTTAAGCTTGATACCGACTAATGTGGCTTTAGTTAATGCGTGACTCCGAATCACACTTGAACAGTAGTCATCTAACAAAAAGCATCATTATTTACATTTGTAACTGTAACGTCTTCACTGATTTACTCCATGAAACGTTAAGAAAACGTGATACTCAAATAGGAACAACCATCTCAATACAAGGATCAATAATTGCCAATTAATAGTATTAAAACACAACTAGCGTAATATCAGAAAACTTTATCATCTTACGTTTAACCTCAAGTCCCTCCTCCGTCACAGAATACCTCATTTGTTTACGCATACCCGACGCATGCCAGTCTAAAAGTGACTCGCACTGTTCCAAAAACGTCCCTTATTACGTATTAATGAGATAGGTCGTGCGTGTGCAAAATGCCTTAGCAATGAGTGCAGACTACAGACGTAATAACACGCGGTCGACGGTCGTCAGACGCTCTGGAGACGAAAATGACTTGAGTAACTAGCTGACATAACTATGGTATATGATCGAGGTATAGCGTTTGTAGCCGCCGGTACTTCAGAAGTCTGTGAAGTCTGTAAGTCTGTGTCTGTGAGTCTTGTTTCCATAGGTGTACCTATATTTAATGACGTCGCTGTTTAACATTGTGTAAGTATGAGATTTTTTTTTCCCAAAAAAAAATATTGGAGTTAGTCGTCAGGTTACCCTATTAATATTTAATCATACTGAAATAATAATACTGAGTAAGTATTATGATGTATGGAAAATTGAAATTCAAGTTTACTAACTGGCATAGCATGCAAGTTAGGTCGCGCTCGGGATAAACCATGCCAACCTGTCTCTGTCATACTGACGGCGTTTGAAAATGACTGGTCCATAGTAGACAAGTCACGTGTGAAGCCATAGCCATACTAAGCCTAAAGATTGGCAAAATCAACAAAGTGTTTTAGTAGAAAGCACATTTTCTTTGATTTTAGCTGTTGCACTGGTCGTAAAATGTATCTACGTAACATGTTCTTCAGGAAAGAAAAACGTTTAATACGCTGGCCTAAGGCTTTTTGTATCTGACAGTTCAAAACAAAGATAATTATTTTATTTACTGAAATTACACGCTAAGTCTTAAAAATGTTCCGCACAAAAATCCAATTCGCGTAAAATAAAAATGCGAATCAAAACGAAGTAATCAGGACACCGATTGTTGTGGAATTCATAACGGGGAAACTTTTTCCGTTCTCACGATCTAAAAGACGGATTAAACACTTTGAAATTAATCATTGGAATAAAAACTTTTTGTTATTGGGCACCGACGAATGTTGGGAAAGAAATAAGGTCTTTTTTCAAATCCTGGAAAGCGGGTAAATCATAATTATGACGCGAAATACGTTTTTTCATCTCGTTACTCGTATTGAATGAAAACAGAACAGCTGAGTCCTAAACATACACTTTAGTCTGAGAAGCGTATCCTGATCAAACAGAATCGTTTGATTACCAATTTAAATAAATTAACACTTTAATTTGAGCCAGTCATTCCATCCCTCGGTCAAAATGCCAACATAAGTACGGATACGATATGTGCCCAGCATATATCACGAACATGTTACAGTTGAGTAAAAAGTACCATCACAATACCCTCCATCGTAAAGGTACGTTAAATACGCTCTACAAATAAAATATGAAACCCTCACAGGCAGTAAATCCGTAATAAACAAAAGTCTCCACCGTGCCCCAGCACACGCGGCATTGTATATTAAATCCTTCCCGCTGAGTCTCAAGTGTGGGTGAAACTGGAAAAAAAACGCAAGGGAAACGCGCGGCACAGAGAACCGTCATAACCTGGGCCCTGCGAAACTTGGAAACTTGCCGAAGAATATATTAAAACTTTATCAAAGCTGAAAGTTCCATTTCCTTTCCAAGTGTCGCGGAACCCTGCCCCGAGGGAGACAGGTTCTGTACACTTCTTTGGAATTGACAAATGAAACCTAAGCCCCAAGGAGACGGCGACCAATTAATCAAATACTTTTGAAAGCTTCTGATTTCTGAATATTTCATTTAAATATGCCGTTTAAGTAAATTGGAAAGTAGACATTGACCTATGATTAATTAAATAATGTACTGTGGAGATGGAAAATTAATGAATTGGCAATATCCGTTCTGTTCCTGCTTTATGATGAGTGAAATTACTAATAGTGCCGACAAATCAAAACACAAATGAATTAGATTGGTAATTAATCATTCCGTGAAACACGTCTATTTATTTTGATCCTTCATTTTCTTTACTAAATAACTAAAACAATTCCGAATTCTGCTTGTTCAAAGAAATGAGGAAAATTGTGACTTGATCATTCGTATCGTAAGCAGTGAGTTATAAATCTATAATTGCGTTTGCTATCTTTAGATAATTACGTTGTTTTCTAGGTTTATTTTTACTTAAAGCGGTTGGAAAAGAAGATTAGTCAAGAATCGACCCCTTAACGTTTCACGTGCTTTACTTACTCCCACTGGGACTACAAGCGTGATGTTTTAGTATGTACAATATGTGCATACATAGGTACATACATACAATGACGCCTGTATTCTCAAAAAAGGTAGGCAGAGCACGCGAAGCGTGACGAGACAAAACCATGATATTTCACGCCGCCACTCTCAGCATAATTAAAACAATTGGAAAAAGATCATAATAGTGACAGGTTGCTAGCCTATCGCCTAAAGCATACCTAAACCTATTTCCTTAGTCGTCTCTTACGACATTCACGGAAGAAATGGAGAGGTGTTATTCTAACCCGACACCACACAGATTTTAGTATGTTTATCTACCCGTGTTGTGTCAGGTTTCGAATAAAACCTCTCCATTTCTTCGACGAGGCGATTAAGGCTAGCAATTTGCTCTTATAGTACATCTGAACTTATAAGTTATAACTATCCTAATCTTATACATATGCTAGAAGTGGCTACGTAACGTGAAGTACTAATGATTTTGACTATGTAGCATTTCGAGCGCTCTGTATTATGTCCTTTGGGAATACAGGCATGATGTATGTATGTAAAAAAGCGTAACATCAAGAGCGTAATTGGGAGAAATAAAGTTAAATCTGCCCGATCTGGGTCGTAATAGTCCTGAGCAGTATCGATAGATTAATTGCAGCAGATTAAACGTTCTCCTGTGTTACGGCGCACTTTATGACTTCATATAACAATTTTATAGCTCTATTGCAGCAGTGGAAATATTGTAGCTAGTGGGAACAATAAAGCGCGATTGAACTGGGGCGGCATTTGAATGCTATTACAAGTTTCACGTATTCTTTCAGAGGGACCATTCGGATGTTATTACTGTATAATCTACTTCATATTCTTAGATGTTCCATGTTTTATTTAGGGGTAACCTTAGAGCGTGTTTATGTTGGGCGTAAGTAATACGAGCTCAATGTTGAAGTACGCTTAATATAATATCATAAGTCGTCCTAAATATTATTATGTAATTAATATGCGAGCGATCTCTTAATAAAGATAGGCTGTTTATTAATACAGACTCGTGATTAAAGGATTTCAGGCTTGTTGTTAGGTTATGTGAAAGGCGAGAGGTAGATCCAAACTAATTAGGTACCTACTGAAATGTATTTTCGTGGTTTCTCGTGAGTAACTTATAGTTCGAAATTACGAGTGTCTGATACAGATTTATAGATTTGCCGTGTGGTGTCGGGTTTAGTATAACATACATACATGCAATCATGCCTGTATTCCCAAATGGGGTAGGCAGAGCACACGAAGTGCTACATAGACAAAACGATGACTGTTTCGTATAACACCTCTATTTTTCCCGTTCAAAAGAGCGACTAAAGATTAGGCTAAGGAATATTTTAGGCGACGGACTAGCAACCAATCGCTTTACGCTCCAAACGTGAAATAGTCACGAATTTGTTAATGCAGCGTTTCGTGTGCTCATCCTACGTACCCCATTTGGAAATACAGGGGAGTTGCGTGTACTAGATGCATTCGATCACTGAAGACCCTCCTCTCTTTTACATCTAATAAAACATTTTACTTCAAGGTACTACACTAAAATATGCGAGTCGATGTCGAACACATTTTCTTTTTCATTTAGCAACCGCTACTTAGCCTCGTTCAAGGGTAAACACGCCCACTAATGTCCAATTAAACGTCCCTTACGTCCAATGAGCAAAGGGTAGCAACTGTCGCCGACTAACTTAACAAGTGTTAAGCAACAAACGTAAATTATTCGCGACAAACCGGCAAACAAGTGCCTCATGTGGGTTAATAGTAGAACAAGCTGCGTCACCCTCCTAATCACACACTCGGTTGACTCTCAAAAGAGGCAAAAGGAGCCCAGAAAACTCGACGACTGCCTTCTGGCGAACGTTTAATTAGAGTAAATAATTATTTGCCGCAAGCCTTGCATTAATTCAGAAAAGTCTGCCATTAACTTGCCGCCCGCTTTCCGAATATCGGCCGCTGTTATTTTCTTTGATTTTCTGAGTAGGTATTTAATGAGTACCTCGAGGGGCGGATCAAACGGCCGGCTCTAATAAATGGCATTGTAAATACAACAAATGAGTAAATTGAGATGAATCAAACGAAACCATGTTTGAGAATGCATTCGTGTATGAATTTCGTGCGGCAATAAGCGGTACAATGGGAGAATTATGTCGTACGTTGGTCTTTGTTCTTTCATTTTCCTCATACTCATAAAAACCCTCATGTACCTACTAACTTTAAGTCCAAAGCTATATAAAAAGCGATTAACATTTAGTTTATTTCACATTTTTGATAATAACTGTTTGTTTATTAATTTTAATTATAACTGAATTATTGGATTGTTGTCTTAATAACGTGAGATACGTTACAGAGTCCAGTTCATCTGGAACGTTTGATAAAACCTGTCGATAAGTTATCGGATGAAACACAATAGCCCCTCGGATCACAAAGACTACTCTCCTGATTATGAGAAAACAAACAGAGCCGAGATCAAAGTGCTGCCGTTTGTTTCCTCCCGCTCATTTCCTTCGTCAAATTCTGTAAACGCATCTCAGGCCTCAGCGATCGTCTGAAGAAATGAAAAAGCGACGCGAATAAAAAACAAAACACGACGTGCGACAAATTTAAAGGCCGTGACACATTACTGGAACCATCAAAGAAATAAAGCGGTGGAGGCGCTGGACACACGTGCACGAAGCAGCAACGCACCTGCCGAGACAAAAACTCAAAAAAGAAAACCAACGACTCTGTTAAAACTCCCGTGACGTCACCTAAACGAATTAAAGCCTCCGTCCCTATCATTTTCCATGGTGGCGCGGACCTCTCGCTCTCACAGGGAGGCAATTGACCTATTTTCGGTGGCGTGCAATAATTTCACGAAGGGCGGCCACCTAGCTTTAGATATGGATTTCGCTGGCTTGCACATTCTTAGGTCCACACTGACCGAGATATATTTTCAATATAGACCGGTTGTGTGTTATTCGTCCGTTTTTATGGGCAATAACAACCCGGGTCGCTGTTTACGAAGATTGGATACAAACTGGTGGGTAATGGTTGTTGTTGCGAGCTAACTAGCTCGGCCCCGGCCGACTTCGTGTGCAAATATCAACTATAATAGGCACATTACGGCCGCAACATCACACAGGTATTGATCGCATATAACAACGGTAATCACAATCACTGTTGTTTGTCCAACCCGGCCGAAGTTTGTTGCTTCCATTGTGTACGGTATTAGATAAGTAGGTCTGAGGGGTACTTATTTCACGGACTTGGCAACATTTAGCAATCAAGGGACGTTATCATGTTTCTAACAATATTCATGTGCCTCAGTCGAAACTAGTCAACATAAATAGACAAAAGTAATATAGTCCATAATCAAATTTTTACTACGGCTATGTTATGTACACATAGAGTACGATTCATTATAAAGTATAATAAAGGCGGCCGCCATCTGTCGCCCCACTGTACGGTTAGGCAAAAGCTTCCCTAAACATCCCCAGATGTTTAACCTTGAACAACAGAACTGTTTAACAAAACAAACAACTACTTTATCTAATCTAATTCGATACAAAAGCAATAAAAAAGCGTTTAAACATTGAAACAAAAAGTAAACACCGGCGTGAAAACATCTCTCTCCCTTTGTCTTTACCGTCATCGAAAAAAAAAGGTAAATGGCATTACATAAAAGAAGTAGGGCGGTGTTACACGCACGAGTGGCCACTGGATCCGACGTGGCCGTCGTGTGAGCGCGGCCTGCGGTCCGAAAAAGTTAAGACTTTATGAAAACACTCACCGTGAACGAGCACGCATCGACTAATGTTGTTTACGTTCATAAAATTGGACAGAAAAATCTTACTCTTAAAAGAAAAATCTTGTGAAAGCCGTCATTCGCACGGAGAACTTTCAAAGCAGGCAGGAGCTGCACGAGAAAGCTTCTCTGGGAACTTGAACACGTGGGCGTCCAATCGCGGTTTTATTGATCTGTTGCTAAACGAATAATTTAAATAAGTCTTCCCCCGTTTCTTTAGACAACGCGTTTTGCGTGGAACTATTTCATTTCTGCGTGAAGAGATTCATAGACAAAGTTTCAGTTTAACGGTGTCGGTTAAAGTTTTTATGGAGGTGCTTAAATCCGCTCTTTATTTACTGAAAACTTGTCTCCGTCAGCTGTTGTCTTGAGGCGAGTCCTCGAGCGGCACGTGACCGGGGGTGAGACCGGGACCGCATCCGATGCTCTATTGACAGACTCCGCAAAAAATGGCGGAATATGAACGCCAGCTGGAGCTGCCCTGCATCGGCTAATAAATCTTTCCACGCAATAATGGCGCCGATCTCTTTTTGCTAAATCCAGTGTGCGTACGTGTTGTGGTTTGGCTAATGCCCTGTATTATCCTCGTTTATAAATCATTCACGTCGATGCCACGCTTTCAGCTTACCGATTTTACCTTTACGGTAATGGCTGCCGCGTTAACAATCGTCTTTTTTAACGACGGAAAGGATATTAGCGCCATAAAGTACCTGCGCCCCTTCAATACCCTTTTACGAAATGGAGTTAAAATGATACAAGTATCAATTTTGCTCCGGTAACTCTGCGAGGCAAAAAATGAGCGACCTTTTATTCAATGTTTCGTAACAACACTCGATTATGAAAGAAACATTGAATTGATTGGCTATTTTATTTTTTGAATAGCCTGAAAAATCGACATGTTCGTGTTTCTCAATTTTTGTTCCGAAAAATACCGTGATTAATTCTCTGTGATAAATTCGCTAAGGAAAATTAACTTAAAGAATTTTTGGGAAGCCGTATCGATGGTTCGGTGGTGAGTATCGATTCACGCATCTGCCTCTTCATCCATTATTAACTAGAAGATTCGATGTTCAGCCTTGAAGTAACGAGTTTCTCTTAACATGTCCATAAAATAATACGGGCTCCTCAAATACGAAACGTGCGACGTGTCTTGAAGTCTTCAACGGTCTCGCTATAAACAAGCTGAGCCGCCATGGAGGCCCAGGTACGTTCATCCAATTTAGTAGTTTTATGACTACTTGCCAATCAGCTTACACTCCGAAAAAAATATTTAGGTTTAGATCAAACCATTTAGATACCAACCATTGAAAGCCTCAACATGAATTTGTGATTTCTAAAAGGATTTGTTGGAACAAATATCATTCGGTTATTTATTTAAAACTCACTATCTATATTCATTCGCTAGATCTATGATCATTTTGAAAGTAATGTATTCATTTTTAATTTAGCTATGTTTATTAATGTTATTTTGAACCTTCATTCAATTGAAGATCATAAAATAGCTACCGCTAGCAACTTGTCTTACGTAAAACAAAAAAATCGAACAACCCTCCAAATCGGCGTCCAAAATCCATAACCCTGCATTTGCAAAAACATACGATAACCCTCAAAAGGGAAACATACGAGCAATGATGTATCGCAGTATTTAATAGCAAAATATCAGGTGACGTGGGAGCTACGATAAATATATGCAGAAGGATCCGAGCCCTCATAAAGAGCGTCCTAAATCTTGCGCTGGGCATCGGGACCCTCATCACCCCAGATGATGTGGCCTTCCAGAGAATAGATAATGTAGCTGGCCTGATTAGCTTTTAGTGCTGATGAATTCTTTGTTTTATGTTTTAGCTTTTTGAGAATCACTTAAACTTTGTGCCACTACATATTTAGTGGAATTAAAATAAAAATTGCAGAAAATAAGTAAAAAATGCAGATACCAGTTTTTGAGGCAAAGTTCTTTTGATCGAACCGAGAAAATTAACGTTTCATTTTATTAAACGTATTTACGTAATAGTTCTGGTAGTACTTTGCTTCAGTTCCATTAGTAATACCAATGCAAGTGCAATACGCAAGTGACGATCATGAAATGACGTCGATTACAAACACTTTGACCACCACAAGCCGCAATACGTGACGATAAAGACTTGTCTGGAACTTATTCTTAATGATGTCATTGCAGGAATTAATTATTCTATAACACTAGCTTCTCATAGTCATCGCATTCTTACAGTGTTCTAAGTATTTAACACTATTTAGTTCATTGACTATTAATATCGAATTATGATATCACGCTATGACGACTTCCAGTGGGTATTTATTCTGATTATTCAGTCAGTAATTCCCCTTCAATCTATTTCATTTATAAGTCTCAACACCAAGATCATAATGTAGACTACAAATAAACATTTTTGACAGATTTTGCATGGAATAAGGCGTGACGGTTATGTATGTAGGTTTGTATGTATGTATGTATGGAAATTAGTGTAACTCTTTAATACTGCAGTAGTTTACCCCAAAACGATCACTCTGTATTGCCAAATAGATACTTACAATCATAAACAAAGCAATGACTATCTCATATTCCGTAGACACTAGCATGTTATGCAGGTTTACTATTTATAGTAGTATTAATTGGTGCTGTGGCGTTATTCTTTAACGTAATAAACTAAACTCGTTGACGAACTCAACGTCGAGGTGTCCAAATAATCTGTCATATACAGGGTGTCCCATAAATCGCGACCAAGCCTGACACCGGAGGTAGGTCAATCCAAGAGCTATCGAACCAACCTAACATGACCTCAGTAAAAGTTGGACGGTTTTCGAGATATTGGCAATTTAGTATTTTTTTGCGAACTTCGCCCGTTTTTCACCTCTCAAGTGCCATATTTTTTTTAGATAGCTCTTTATCCTCATTTTTTTTATTGTTACATAATCACAAACCGTTAAATTTAATAATAGCAGTGTTGTTTTGTTAAAAACGCGCGAGAGATATGAATGAAACGTGATTGATTGTCATAAGCAATGATCAACCAAAACAATAAGTTGGCCTTTGATCACCTGCCCTGAAAAAAAAATACTAGACCGTGCAAGAGATTATTACTTTAAAAACTTGCGTATGTTATACCAATTTCAAAAAGGTATGGTACTTGATGGTTAGGCTGGTAAATTGAGAGATTTTGGAAGATCTTGCCAACGTGCCATTAAGTTAATTGAAAGTTAACTATCGCTAATTGTTTCAAATAGGTACCGTGCATTGTTAATTATTATCTGTAACATGATATTTTTAGGATTTCGTAACCAAAAGGTGACGGGACCCTATTACTGAGACTTCATTGTCTGTCTGTCTGTCTGTCCGTCTGTCCGTCTGTCACCAGGCTGTATCTAAAGAACCGTAAGAGCTAGGCAATTGAAAATTTCAGAGATGACGTATTTTTACTGCCGCTATAACACCAAATACCAAAATCAAAATAATAATAATAATTAAGGGAGGCTCCCATAGAAAAAACGTGATATTTTGGCTGTTTTTGGTACGGATCCCTTCGTGCGCAAGTCCGGCGTTTCTCAAAGATGGGTTGAATGGTGTATTCGGGTCAGAGGATGGCAATTTGAACATTTGTCGTAAAACATTTCTAATTTTAAAATAAATCAATGAAAGTTACACTGCTTTTGTTATGTTTAGATTTTAGTCAGCAAATTACCATTGTCCTAAGTTTTATTTAAAAGCAAATCAGTTATTATTGTTACACCTTGTTATTTCTTAAACAGGTGAACCAGAGTCAACTGGTTACGACATTATTACCACTAAGAAGCGGCGACTAACGTGGTTCTACATTTTATCAAGTTTAATGGCACTTTGACATTGTTTACTGGTATCGTTTTAAGCATTAGTATTTTTGTAGTTGTAGTGACAATATAAACACATATTCTGTGAAAATTTCAATGGCCTAGCTTTTTGAGATACAGCTCGCAGAATGGCGACAACTAAAAACAGCCAAAATATCACGTTTTTTCTATGGGAGCCTCCCTTAATTATTATTATTATTTTGATTTTGGTATTTGGTGTTATAGCGGCAGTAAAAATACGTCATCTCTGAAATTTTCAATTGCCTAGCTCTTACGGTTCTTTAGATACAGCCTGGTGACAGACGGACAGACGGACAGACAGACAGACAGACAATGAAGTCTCAGTAATAGGGTCCCGTCACCTTTTGGTTACGAAATCCTAAAAATATCATGTTACAGATAATAATTAACAATGCACGGTACCTATTTGAAACAATTAGCGATAGTTAACTTTCAATTAACTTAATGGCACGTTGGCAAGATCTTCCAAAATCTCTCAATTTACCAGCCTAACCATCAAGTACCATACCTTTTTGAAATTGGTATAACATACGCAAGTTTTTAAAGTAATAATCTCTTGCACGGTCTAGTATTTTTTTTTCAGGGCAGGTGATCATGAAGATTTCACTTAGTTACGTTAGAAAATAACACCTCTGAATGTACTGGCTATATACCCGCGAGTATTCCCTTTTGCACAGCTACACGTACTTATAGTACGACAAGTTAAACCAACCGAGCATAGTTACACTGCAAATGATATTCCTAAGTAAGCACCCTCCGCGCTAAAGAGGCAGCTACCGGCGACACCAAATTGTTAATTTCGGTCCCAAATTCTCTTAAACAAATGACACTATGAATTGCAAATGAAAAGTCGATTTGTTACTGAAATGAAATTGCTATCACGTGCGTTTCTCATTCGGATGCTGTCAAGAAATATTAATGAGAAAGTGAAGAAAAGAAGCTGTTGTTTTGTTAATCCATGTTTTGGTTCCTGAGTCGTCTTACTTAAGATTTTGGTGTGACTTTAGAGCGGATGGCGGTTGTTACTAGTTGGTTGGCTATCGTAAAATGTGGGGATTCGAGGGTAGTTTGCTTATGAATTTGGAGAGTGGGGATGACAAAGGGATGAGACGGTTTTCATAGGCCACTGCTACCTAGATAAATAAGATATTCTATGGAGGTAGAGAAGTAAAGTAGAGTAAGGAATGGGTTTGGGACGAGGAAATGGAGAGTTGTTATTCTAATACAACACCACGCATACATTTAATAAAAAATGACGTTTAATTGCAACATAAATTGTTACGCAATCGTCATTTGCAGACCGGGAAAGACCGTAAAAAGTGGGGTATTTTTCCGCATCACCATACCCTGCTGCTAGTGCCGCAACTATTGTGCATTTTGTATCTCTGTCGTAATTATTGACTAAGTACTACGTAGTAATATGGCTCTATGGTCATAATAAGTAAATTATCTATTAGGTCTTCTATGTAGCTAAAAACTACTGCTATTTAAATTACCTAGTGTCATTATCATTACTCATTACAAAAGGATCTATAATAATCTTCGATCCCTCAAAAGGTTTGATTCATCAATTTATCCAACTGTGTTTATCGTTAAGTTACGAAATGGAACAATCTAAAATCATACAACTAAATCACGAAATTACCGTAACGTATACTAGTAAAATTAAGCTTGCATAAAATGTTTTTTTTTATCAAGTCTTAAATTTCAGTTCTGTACCTAATCACCCAGTTTTAGGCACTAAAAAGCCGGGAATACCTCTTTCAAAGACATGCACTAAAAACCGTCGGATTACTGTTAATTCCACACGTTTCCTACACTGTGCATTACATTTCAGGGGTCGACACACTTTCCGTTGAAATGGTTGTCGGTCGCTCGTCTCTCGGCACTCGCGTGGGGCCATCAAGCGGCGCGAAGGACAAAATGCTAATGATTTATGTTGTTGCCCCGAGACATTCGGTACATCTACCGCCATGATAAATGTATTTTGCGCAACTTGTCTGCTCTGTACGATTGTGGACGATTTGTAGGGCTACTAAGCTAATTTTGGCGGTATGTGCGCGATTTGAGACACTTAACTGGTGCAGTCTAAAGAGCATTAGCAATGCTATGGGCTGGAGAAAAAAAGAAAATTTATACATACATGCATACAATCATGCTTGTATTCCCAAACGCGGTAGGCAGAACACACAAAACGCTATAGACAAAATGATGCCTATTTCACGTTTTGTGGTCACTTCTAGCATGTTATTTTTTTACATATATACATAATCCTCACCAAGAGATTCCCAAGAGGGGTAGGCAGATCACATGAATTCAAAACCTAGTGCCACGTTTAGCGATTTCAGGGTAACGAGATGGTTAAACGTGATATTGCAGTGACAGGTTGCTAGCCCATCGCCCACAGCACACTAACCCTTTCCCAGAGTCGACTCTTACGACACCCACGGGGAGGTGCTATTCTAACCCGACACCACACGGGACTTTTATTAGGTTATTTTTTTAGGTTTTCAAATTCTATGTAGGTATGTAACTCTTGTAATAGTGAAAACATCTACACGTAGAATGTGAGAGAGACCGTATGAAATTTATCTAAACAAGCCATAACTTCCCAAAGAGCAGACCTGTGTTTACTGACATAATTTACAGCTCAGGTCCGTTGCGATATGTCCGGCGCTGAGTACCATCACTAACTTAAGCGCCGCCATAAACACCGGCATGGATATTGGAGCCAGAACCAACAATAAAGTAAATTGCGCTACCGCTGTAAAATGCAAAGTTCGGAACTCAAACATTTGCAGTCAAGCTAAGCTGGGGTGCACATAAGATATTTTAGCATTTCAGCTAAGAGAGCGGGGCATAAATCATTGACGTCGAACGCCCTCTATCGAGGCTGACAGCTAAATCGCAGGAGGCATTACTCACTGGGGACTTTTCCTGAAGAATACCCCCCACCTCTCTCGTATTCTTTCTTATTCCTTAACGATTCTATTCTCCGCTGCCAGTAATCTATTTAGCAAATCTATATGACATTAAATATAAATTAAGTTTTCTTTCGTTTCGCAATATTTAAATTTAGATTTGCATTGAAATAAAAGCGGTCAGGACTATGCGATTGGTAACCGAGGGTTTCGGGAAAAGGTATTACTTACTGAATAAAATATTCCATAAAATAGAAAGAAACCCGAGAGCAAATTATGGTGCGATTCACATGAACTGTCACCCTTTGAATAAATATTTGGCCCTCGTTCAACATTTTACTATCTCAACGGCGAGTACTTTGCAACTATTTGGCACGCGGAGTAAAAAATAATTTTGTCAACGGTGACACACTTGATTTATTGTAATAAGATAAAATAATATGACAGCTTCATTAAATTTGTATACTTATGTTCGTTGCCGATTTGCTAAAGAAACATAATCAATTGGTTGAAATGTTATTTCTTCACTTTTTAGTGCCAACGAAAATAATCCTTACGTTTTCCTGGTAAATTTAATAATCCTTGTATTTTGGTTGTCATACATTATTTGCTTTACAAACATCACACCTAAAGCGAACATGATTTAAAAATTATTAGTTTAGTTTTTAATTACCACTTTATTAAAATCAAATTATAATTAAAACTAACCCTGTGTTAAAGTATCATACAACCCAAACAGGTACGCCAATTTCTAATAAACGGCAGACTCTGTAAAGTCCTCTCAGTGATCTAAATTAATATTAGCAAACCAATGACAAATATGTAAGTAGTTTTGCTCACAATGTATGTACACTCAACAGTTAGATACAATACTGAGGCTGTACAGAAGCACGTGAAATTACTAATATTACATACATTGGTAAGTAATTCAAAAGCGCAGTAAAATACTGTAAAACGTTCGATAAAAATTCGGAGCGAAGCTGCAGCGAAAGTTGAAAATAAAGACATGATGTGGCTAAACCGAGAACGCAACCTAGTTCATCGAGACGCCTTGTTCGCAAGCTGAATCCTAAAGAGACTGCGAAGGTGCGAAGGCTTGAGCAATACTCGTTTTACGAACGAAACAAGTGCTTGCTCATTTTAATATTTCCAAGTTTCCCCGACCGAGGCGTCATTACGCGTCGCTGAAAGAAAGCGCAACGCGAAAGTGGGGCAGTCGGGTCCCCCTCCAAATCCTCCGGGAACTTGAATAGGGACGCAAGCGTCTGCCTACAGCCCATTGTTATATCTCTCCTACCTTCCCCAACGGTTTTTCTGTTATACTTAGGTATTTAGATGAATTTACTTGAACGTTCTTTTGTTATTGAAAGATCAGGGATTTGTTGACGACAGAGGGTTCGCTTTTGGGTTCGTATTTTATTTATTTTCAACATATAGGAAAAGTTTCATGGTTTAAGTTTTTGCGAACTGATCGAACTGTTCGCGGTTTATGCGATGTTGTTTGATAATAAACGTGGCATCAGGCCATCGAAATAAAACGACACTCTCATAGTAAATCATCTATGTATCGGTGTTTTTCAAACTGTACCACGAATCACCTTATCCATTCACAAAATCCTTTTTTGACTTATCTACATTCGGACATTTTACGAATTCGTATCCTAACATAACTTTTTCACTTGTTTTTCAGATGTCACTGGTTATGGCTGGCGGCATGATATCGTCTACGTAGCAAAAACGTTTGTGATCGACACAAAGCGGCGTGCGGACTCAGCAAAAGCGCACGTCTGCGCAGTCAGAAGCGCGTCCATAAATCAGTGCTTGTCAAACTGCGTCGAAGCCGCCCCATATAAATTACTGCCAACTGTACTGCCTGTTTCATTTTACAACAGAAATCCTGAAAGCCTTCGGAACGATGTGGCCGGTTAGCTTGTGTTGCGGTTTAGCATCCCGTCACTGTCCAGTATTTGATACGTTGTTGTACTATCTAGATAATCGATTTCTGACAAACCATAGAACCTATTTAATTTTGTAATTAAAGTTGTAAACCGAATTATGTTGGTGATGCCCTCACTCACTACCGTTGACTTTGTCGCGCTAATAACACTATAAGTCCAACTATAAAGGCATCTACCATTGTCGTTAAAGATATTAGATGGCAAGTGACTTCGAGTTGAAAGAAAAGGAAGAATATTGATCATTTGTTAGTATTTTCATTCATATACAGTCAAGGAAATTGTTACCTGTGCCACTTTGAACTTTTTCATAATGACTTTCATTATTGTTTTGATTAGTAGATAGTATGTTATGTCACAGTGATATTTCTTGCAAATAACACCTCTCCATTTCTTCCATGGCTGTCGTAAGATGCGACTAAGGGCCTGTCACTATTATGCCTATAAGGCTAAGCGCGCACTACGATTTTTTGTCGCGCGATAATTTTGTCGCAGAAATGCAACGTAAGGGTTTATATGTCATCGCGCGCACTATGATGAAAAAAACAGTATGGACAGCGCTATTTTAAAATCGTGTCGCACGACAAAAAGTCGTAGTGCGCGCTTAGCCTTAAGTGGCTACGTAACGTGAAGTAGTAAATATTTTGACTTTGTTGCGTTTTGTGTGCTCCATAACCCATTTGGATATACATGCGTGAAGTATATGCACGTGTTACTAGACAACCTATAGTCAGTCACGCTAGCGACTCCACTAGCGCTTTACCGTGCTACGCCTGCAAGTTTGCCTTTGAAGAGAATCATAAACACGTTCCAGTTATAAAAATATCATAGAAAGCTCTATGTACGGATGGCACAGTACCTAGCTACTAAAATAAATAATTTCATCACCTCATAGCAAATTTTCACCATGAGCTATAAAGTTTTACGAGTTTCAATCCTAGTTATGTCCGTACGGACGCTTTTGGTGATGAAAGTGGGAAATGAGGTATTTTATTCATACCGCAGTGCGGGGTGACATGTCATAAATAATAATTACCCCAATAAAAATAGGAGGTAATGGTATGTTTTCATTCGTTTATAATTAGTTGAAACTAAATGTCACTAGACATAGTCATAACATCACCTTCGTAAATGTTCTCCGCATTTGTTTGAGAATGCTCGATCAACAGAGAATAGATAGATAGGATCTAATGTGGGCATGGAAATAAAATCTTCTACCATTCTCTGGTAGGGTACATTTTAGATTGGAAACATTCTTAAAACAAATTTTAGTTTTAAATGTCTATTTAGGTAGGTACTTATACATATATATTATATAAACAAAAACAAATTGATACAACTATTTTTATTGGAAAGATACGCAACAAGATACTGATAACATAATTTTTAACTTTAAGCTCTCCATTTCTTCCATGGTTATCATAAGAGGCTTATTATACCTGTATTTGTGTGCTCTGCCTACCCGTTTGGAAATACCAGCGGGACTTTTATGCATACTGTATGTTTCTTTCATATTCATAAAAGTCAATCCTTCCCTTAGTACCCACAGAAAAGTTGAACATAATATTATACTAAAATATGTGCTAAAATGAGCTTACGTTTTGACTTGATGCCTTATAAGCAAAAAACATCAGGACGTACTATTAAGGTTCTAATAAATAACATCCTGGCTGACATTCGTAGTATTTATTGGGCTTAATAAATTTTACCAAACGAGACCCGACATCACGTACTTCTTTCAATCTTCCCATGGTCAAAACACATCAGATTGATCGATATTTACAGCCATGCTGTAGGAATAAATTTCTAATAATGCTGGTTTTCCCAGAGGGGGTAGGCAGAGCACACGAAACGCTACATTACCGAATCTTAGCTACCTATTTCACAAAGCTTTTAGTATATTTTTGGCTGACGGCTGCATAGTAGACCACTGTAGGTTTGGCTTATCCTACCAACAATTGAAAAATAACTTAAATAAATGGTACCAAAAATACAAAGCAAAGCAAACATCTAAATTGCAATTGCAAGGCGCGACTTTTAGCCGTCTCCGTCTAAATTTGACACGAAAATGGATTGAAATGTATATTAATTCTTTACTCGTATCTCGATTTAAAATGTGTCAACGGCGAAAGTGTTCGATCAATCAGAGCGTTAAAAGTTCAGAAAATGTAAAATAGCTGTTACAATTTTACAGATATATGTTTATAAATTTTATTAAGATACAGCTACAAACTGATTACCTAATAACTGAGCAAATAATTACTTGCAAATACAATTTTTTTTATAAACAAAAAGTGAATAATAAAACAAAAGTCTATGGTCACAGCAAGCCAAATAACGTCTGTCATGTGTCACTTGTGTATGAAAAGGAAAACAAGCACGAGTGGCAGGTATGCAAACGAGTAGTGTTCAGACGAGCGCATACGCATTGTTTTCGGGGCGGACGAATTAGGGTTGTGAAATACGGAAAACTAATTTTTGCCGTAAAACCTCTACCGCGGTAGATCTCAACAAAATCATTTTTTATCATTAAATTTTTCTAAATTATGTACTTTATCTTATTCTCTACGGAGTAGGCTAAGACAATCACACCTATATTCTGACAGATTAATTACGTACTGTTCTCACACATGATCGTCAATTTCGGGTGTTTTAAATTCCTTCTGACTACTATTTGTTGACTTATCTTTTTCAAACTAAAATAAAGAATAAAAAAACAAGTGTTTTGGATTCTTCTTTAGACCACAAACTTATTTTGTTTATCCACAACGTCTCAACACTTACATAGGTATTATGCAAAAATTGTATCGTGCGTGTCCAGGCAGCCTATCCGCATTGTCACTGTAAAAACGCATCACATGCACATTTCTCAAACCCAACCTCAATTTGTTTCAGAACGAGCCCTATTGCTTTATATGTATTCTGCCAAATGTTGACAGATATGTGTTCTTTAGACTTTTTTGCTCTATCAGAGGCTAATAGAGTAAAAAACCTTTTAAAAACGACTATTATTAATTTTTTACTTGTAAATAAACACCACTTAAAAAGTCTTAAATTTGTTACAGTAGTAGGATTTCATTCAACAAAAACATAGAATCACTAATTAATCCCCTTTAAAAAAAAAGATTGAGTCGATGTTTTGTAACAATGTCCCATCCCTAGGCCGAATCCTACGCATGACAGTCGCAGGGTACGGTGACGAATCGGCTCTGCAAGGTTTCTATTTTTATTGTGAACACAAATTTTTCCCGCTTAGCTGGCCTTGACTCGGAAAGAATAGCTTTTAGTTTTCTATTTATTTTGGCCTGATATATATTTCATTTACCTATTGCTAAGGAGGTTGCGAGCTGATGCATTAGAGGAATGAACGTAGAATTTAAATTTACTCTCAAGTCGGTTAATATATGTGTGAGTGGGTGTATAATTTGCCAAAGCGTTTACGTGTGCTCTAAAATATCGCATAAGTAGATAGCTAATCTCACACTGCTAAAAATTTCAATTGAAATTCATAAAAAAAATGCATGTGAAGTGATATTTTTAGTATTTTAAATACTAATAATACTATGCCTGATCTGTGATCTAATAAACATCGTTTATTTTATTCATGTTGTTAAATCAGCATCTATTTTACAGACAGTGCACTTCCTGTGAAAAACACCAGAAGCATGCGGCGAAACTAAATTCGACGGCACTAAAACGACAATAAAAATCGTGTAAAACCCGAACCACTTAGGCCCGCACATGTCGGAAGTTCACGCTAGAATTATACGTAGTTCTGCTATTCTCGCCAGCGGAGACGATATTAATTATTTGCATATTATACATGAGAATTAACTCGCTCTCGGAGACAATAGAAGGCCGCCGCCGCCGTGTCATAGCAATAGAATTCGCCTTGGCAGTCGGTCGTAGATTACTCGGGCAGATTTGGCTCTTCGACAACTCGTATGCACGCAGCAACGGCTGAAGTATTCGGTCGGTGATTTTTTCATACTGTTCTGGAGTTCTAACGTTTATGGCGAGAAAACTGTCAATCGCAAAGTTGTATTAATGATTAGGCGTGAATTGGAAAAGGGCCTAAAGCTATCTACTTATGACTTTAAAAAAAAGATCAATATTTTTTGTGGCAATCAGATCATTTTAGACACTAACGTTAGATATAGCTCTATCTTTCTCTCTCTAGACTCTTTAAGAACATCTTAAGTCTTCGCTGCGTTATCAAATCATTAATCACATTACAACTTATACCCGAAGTATAAAGCCCATTTACCGCCCGTCCTATCTTTATGTTCGAATTAATAGCATTAATGACGTAATTAAAACGTTGGTAGTCGGATCGATTAATCGTAGGTGAGCCGATGTCCATCTAATAGCTTATGTAAGCCACTAATTTATGTGATACGCGGCCACCGACGACAGATTTACACGCACACACTTGTGCTTTATTTATTTTCACTGAAGACGCGGCAGTGTTAATAACCCACTTTATGGTCGGACGAATAATTGGAATAATTGCCACCCGACCGTCGCTGCTACGGCATTATTCAGTCAAATTATCATTATTGGGCTTGTGTCTACGGTATTATTAACTAATAGATACAGAATGTTAATGAAGACTGCTTTTTCTTGCGATTTTCCTGAAGGTCCTTTTGGTGCATTGAAGATGAAGCTACCATGGGATTCACTCATATTTACACATACGTTTAAACCTAGTTTTACTGGACTGGTATCTAGCTAGTCGGTTTCGTTTCATCTAAGGGCCGAGGCGGCTGCTGCCAAACGCACTGCGCGCCACCGGCTCTTTGTTACCTACCAGCAATTTGATATGTTCTCTACTTGTAAACGTATATTTTGTATTTACTTGCTGTAGTTAAGTTGATCACTGATCGTAGTTCGATGATATCTCGTAAAGAATTCAATCGCTTATTAATGTATGTGCAATAATTCACCACATTGTTAAAAATGTTAACTACATAATCACATTTGTGAGGTAAAAATCTAAAATGTCTGTCTAGCTAATAATACTCCAGTGTTTTGTTTTCGACACAAAACTAAGAGAAACTAATGAATCGCAAACCAAGACTACCTAACTGTTTACTGTAAAGTACGTACCTCCTTACTCGTGTAAACTAGTTGCTGGGAGCCTCAATTAGGTTCTTTTAAGCGAGCATGTGAACATTACCTTACTTGTTAACATATACCTTAGGTTAGCCTTAAACTTTTAAGTTTTACTTACGTAAGTAGGGACGCAGCTATCTGCCAAATAGAGAAATGAGTATTGCTATCTCATTCTAGCTTATAGCTGTGTCCCTACTTACGTAAGTAAAACTTACAAGTGTAATGCTGGCAATAGGCCAGCTTTAGGCCAGCTTTACACCTGTAAGTTTTACTTACGTAAGTAGGGACGCAGCTATCTGCTAAAAAGAGAAATGAGCATTGCTGTCTCATTCTAACTTATAGCTGTATCCTTACTTACGTAAGTAAAACTTACAGGTGTAATGCTGGCATTAGGCCAGCTTTAGGCCAGCTTTACACCTGTAAGTTTTACTTACGTACCTAAGTAGGGACGCAGCTATAAGCTACAATGAGATAGCAATACTCATTTCTCTATTTGGCAGATAGCTGCGTCCCTACTTACGTAAGTAAAACTTACAGGTGTAATGTTGGCCTTAAACCAGTAAGTTTTGCTTACGTAAGTAGGGACGCAGCTAGCTGCTAAAAAGAGAGATGAGTATTGCTATCTCATTATTACCTATAACTGTGTCCCTACTTACGTAAGTTAAACTTACAAGTGTAAGGCTGGCCTTATTTTAGATATGAAGTAAGTAAATAAATCTTCTCAGAGGTAGGTATTAGACGACCGTGCATGATGTTTCTTCTAATCCGATAGTTTTATTCAAATCATTAATTTTAAATTCCCCGTGTGGTGCCGGGTTAGAATAGCACCTCCCCCTTTCTTCCTGTGGGTGTCGTAAGAGTCGACTCTGGGAAAGGGTTAGTGTATTGTGGGCGATGGGCTAGCAACCTGTCACTGCAATATCACGTTTAACCATCTGGATACCCTGAAATTGCTAGATGTGGCACTGAATTCTTGAATTCATGTGCTCTGCCTACCCCTCTTGGTAATACAGGCGTGATGTATATGTAATTTTAAATTGCACACATTGTTCAGAAAGCACAAGAGCCCGTAAAATTCGTACTCGATGAATTATTGATGAAAATGTGTAGAACATTAAATTTAAATTAGCTGTGTAGCTTTGTCGTGGAGTGAAACAGACGGAGATAATACATTGTGTGGGTTTAGATAAACAATATTTGATTGTTATATAATTGAATGTATGTGGATGACTGGATGAGGCTGGCGCAGAACCAAGCTAGCGCAAAAATAACTTGATCTTATACTCCGTTTCATTTAAGATTTGAATCTTAATTGTCAAAACCTCACACATTTTTAAGTGAACACAAGGCATCACCTCAAATACTGATACTGTTTGTATTGAAATCACTATAACAAACAGTAATAAGTGTTATTGCACTAATCATATCTAGTTTTACCTTTGCGTTCCAGAGAAAAAATATTTTTATTCCGTTGAAAATTCTAATCTTAAAAGATACAGAGTATAGTAGTTTTTATGGACGAATCAGCATTTGAGTCTTCTTTTTTTCAGCAGCTTTTGAATCTTGTTAGTATGGTAAGTTTAGCGACTAATTGGTGACATCTTCTTTGGTATTGTTAATTAACTCTACTAATCAACAGTGATTAGCAAAATCAGTACGATTACGTCAGATGACACACGACAGCATTATAGTATCTATTATCAAGATGTACAATACGATTTCTTGATTTACTTATGTTTAACCTAATGTAATATATTATTCAGTCGTTGAAAACAAATCATTGTTTTTTTAACAAGTAATAATTACTTTTTGTGTAAAATTGTGTACTGCTTTAAACAAAATAACCTCAGATACGAATGTATTGCTTTTGCGTTAGTTATTTTTCTATGTAGTAATTAAAGCCTTCATTGTGCATATTGGGTTGGGGTTTATACACACATATCTAAATTATCTAATGATACATTCTATTATTTCTATTTGTTTATTGTGTAGTAGTAGGCACTCTATTTCCTGCACACCACAACCGAAAACCAGAAAACAGGCGGTTTTCAAAATGAGACTTGAATAGATTTTTTTTGGGAAATTGTTAATGAACCATCTTTGCATAATTAATTCATTGGTTAATTACTTAAGTCGTTCTAAATTCTTTTGGTTTTATTTCATTAATTTTCGTACTGTTATGTTAAGGTGTGGAAAATAGTCGTAGTGGTGAAATATAAAGTGAAAATTACTATCACACCAGGCTTTCCACCGTTCATAAATAGGGGAAGAGTCCTATGGGCTGATAACATAGTCTACTATAGCTATGTTAACATAGTCTACTATAGTTATGCTATATTATAGCTATGTTTGGATCGGTAAGCGGTAGGTAGGTACACTGTTGTTTACATTTTTCTCCAGATTTGTTTTTTTTTGCATTTTTAATGGCACAAAATCTACTATCCGTGTCAAAATGTTTTTTTTTATTAATTTTGTCATCTGAATGACAGATACTGTTTACAAAAGCTTGATTTAAGCAAACGAGTATAAAATTAAGTCTTGGAATAGGTCACTACCCACTTTGTTCATTTGAAAAAATATTCATTCACGAACATAAATCGGCTTATTCCTCGACAAAATTTTGTTTTTGTTTGGTTAAATTGTGTAAATAATTTAATTAGGTGAAATAACTTACTAGAGATGGGAGACACACAATGTCACAATGAAAAGTCACAGCGATCAACCGTCGAAAACTGTCACTGTGACTTGTAACATGCTATCAATCATTGGATATGTTGTACAAAGCATCAAGGTGATAGAAAAGTAACGATTTCCCCACCTTTACACTCTACCTATCTCACGGGCCCCTTTGTGACACTAGGAAGATATTGAAAATACCTTAAGTATCTAAGTAGGTGAATACCTGTTACAGTACATAGTTAGGTAGAACTGAGTGCAAAAGGTTGGCTGTTTTGGAGTATAACTTTTTACTAGTCTTCGAAACAAGTTCATTAAAACTACATAAAACGTCGACGTCGGGGAGATGCGTCAAACTGTAAAAAGTTAATAGTTTACGTTGCGGCGAGGTAGTTTTGTTGCCTCTTAATTCTACATTGTTGCTTGTCTTTCACACAATACAATGTATCCAAGCATGATGACAGAACCAACCACGTGGCTATAAAAAATAAACACATAAACAAACATGAACCGAAATTAAGACGGGTCTACGAAAATAAAAAAAACGTCAAACCGATTAAAAAAAACTAAAAGCTAGACGTAAAACAACCCAACACGAACTTACCTCAACCGATGTGGGACCTGGGTTCCTTTCCTTAGCACAAACACAATTTAACTATGTCCAAGTACTTTCACTGTATCACTTTGAAAACAACCCAGCACAACCGCCATGGCAATGATAATGGAGCTGCAAGTTTTTGCTTCAGTTCCTTTATTGTAAGTATTCACAACCTCGAGGGAAATTTAGGGAGAATCGAGTTCTAAATGTAACACGGACAACCTTCGTATCATCGCCTACGGTAGAAATAGAAACATGAACACCAGAACAGGTACTTAATATGTACACGAATACTTAAACTTTACCATTTATCATATAAATATATTAATTTGCTTTCCTAGCTTTTAATCACAACTTATAGATTGATTTTACAACCAGACTTGATTATTATTGATAAGTTTATCCGTCATCCGCGAGCTCAGGCTGACACACGTCGCTATGTTATCACAACCGGTTGCTTCGCCTGTCCGTCAGCCCGTCCGCGGGGCTCCGCCAGCACCCCGGCTACATGGCTCCATGTCGGCGCCTCCACACTACAATAATTTAAACTAATCCGTATTCACAACACTGAAGAGGTAAACATTGATTACATCCATAAATTTACATCTTGCTAACTTTCCGTACATGTCTCTCCGTAAAAACTTTGTTTACTACATTTTCACCGTCGCTTCCATCGCTCCAGGCGCACTTTACGATAGCACAAACATGTTTTAAACAGGGTTTATCTGATGATTGTTATTGGCACAGTCAGGTTTGACGGTTGTCATGCTTCGCACGTGACGGTGGACGCGGCGGGAGCGCGGGGCCGCGAGTCTTGCCCGAGCTGTGCGACCGTCCACTGAACACGCGCCGCTACGGGCCATATGCATTTAAAAATAGTTATCTCTCTCGCGAATCGTGTCAGCCCATCTCACTAATATGCGATAAACAGCCGTAACTCGGAGGACGGCGGTGAATGTCAGGTGGTGCCCGCGCTGTCAGTGAAACTGTGTTTTCAGTTCCCGAACGCGACGTGTGTTCCTCGTACTGTTTGTGCCGTGTTACTAGAGGCACAGGCACGCGTTTCTCGCTGCAACTGCTGAAAGACGAAACCTGTTGAAATAGGACGGGAGGCTGCGAACGAGCGAGATGTCTCTCGGTCTCGCGATCTCTCGCCTAGTTTCAGGAGCTTGTTTCACTACGCAGGCGTGTGTGCGTGGAAACGCGCGTGGCCACGAGCAGCGAATCGGTGTTAGTGAGTTGTGGAAAACTCTCTTAGGCCGCTTTCACAAACGCGTGGGTTTTCTTGAGTAACGACGGTTGTCCTAATAGATTCCATTGTGTGTATATTGTATGCTGTCTAACGCTTTTGATGTTTTGTTTTGGACTAAGTACTTGGACATGTTTTAATTTGATTGTCTTTTGTCTGTACATTATGTCTTATCCAAGGCATTGTTTTCCTTAGTGCGATGTAGTTACCATTATAATAGATTTGCTTAGTTGATTGCAATTTCCAAGATAAAAAAAGTGTAAGATAATAAGGGGTCGGTGCTTAGTTTACCTAAGCTTAACAAACAACAATTATTTCGGCTAGTCGTAAAATAATGTAAAATAATGTCTTCTTCTAATAACATCCTGTCCTTGCCACGGTTTACTTTTCAAAACGGGCCCCATGGCTCTTGTTTACAGGTGCTGTGATTCTATCATTATCATAATTCGAGGAAAATTGACAGAGACTTTACCGAAACACGAATGTCCGATTCAGATCGAAAGAACTTAAGTAGCTTGTAAGAAACGAAGGTGTCGTCGTAAGGAATTAATCAATTTAAAGTGGCATCAAGCCCAATATAAACAAGGGGCCACACAGACGCGTGGCATAATCAAATAGCACGCAACTTTCTCGTAAGCTGTGTAGGCCGAGAGGCTGCGGCGGCGGAGGCTGCGAGCGAGCGAGACGAGCGGAGCGGCGCGGTGCGCACGCAGCGTTCGATACACCCGCGCCTCCTCACTCACACCCGCCAGAAATCTATACCAAACTGGGAGACCGCCTCTGACAGCTCGCTCCAATGTAACGATGTACCCTCCATTATATTGGAAGTCAATTGACAAATGGGCACGGTGGTCGCTCACCAACACACGCGCCCGCTGCACTGCGCCTGTGGACCCAAGGACAACGATGATTGAGGGCCATTGTTTATCTTTTTTAAAAGCCTCCTAATGGAGAGACGTCACCGACCAGAAAATCCTTAAGGACGTCCGCTTTGACGTCCACTTCGACGAATTTCATCTCCAAAGCATGGATACCCCTTTGTGTCTTTGTTGAGGTCGGAATTAATTGAATCTCTTAGATTACTTTTGTTCACATTTTTTTTGTAAATCCATTACATTTTGTAACTTTTCGAAACATTGTTATCCTTCTACTACTTATGTTTTTCTTTTTATCTTCTTGTTGCTCTTGTTTACTCGTGCGCGCAGGAAGATTGTTGTTGTTGCAAGTGTTCAAAGAAACTTTTGCTACAAGTAGTGTTTTAAAATTGTTTAAGGTAGTAAAATAAGACGATGCTGTTTGAGTATCTATTAGTAGTATTGCCAATTTTAAAGGATAATACGTATGGTATCTGAAAAATTAATACACGTAGCCCATAACTAATGTAATGATGAATAATTATCCTAATTAACGAGATTTCTGAATTAATCTCAACCCCAGAGCCCTCGTCAAACCACCCGCCGACAGCCTTCCAAAACGTCACCAAGCACTGCTGGATTACCGATATAATTAGGGCAACACAGAAAAGCTATCCGGATCGGTATGTACAAGACAAGGAAACAGATTCCTGTCGACAGCGTAAATCATCTCGCTGGCGCAAATGAGAAAAAGAAGCCTCTCACAAACAATTTATTCCGTCTGGGCCGACTGCGCGCTGATTGGCCCGAATCTCCGCGAACACAAAGTGAACTTTTTAACTGAAAACAGACACAATTACAGTGCCGGCAAGTTTTTCCGCTCCGGAATTAGGAGCCAAATGAAATTGCATAGATTTGGGAGCGAGATGACGGTGGCTACATTCAAATTGTACTGCGGGATGGATGTTTTTATATTTACTGCAAATTATATAATGTGTAGCTAAAGTTCTTTGATTGCGCTTGTTTTGAAAGCAAGAAAGAAAAACATTTATTTTCAGCTCTCAAAATACCACCACAGTATAACAGGACAGTAACTACATGTTAACCTTAAAACTAAAGAATCGAAAGAGTCAATGAGTTTATTTGCCGACGAACCGACTATACAGGGTGAAAATGAAATCCGTAACGAAAAAAAATCCTGATACTCAGAATCATTAACACAATACAATGGTAAAATAAAAAAAACACTTTTTTTTCATTTTTTTTTCATCGGGAAATTCCCAAAAAAATATTGATCGTGGGCATACTACAAACCGCGGCGCGCTAAGGGCTAAAATTGAAGGCGTGTCGTGTGAATGACCAGATGGGACCAGTCAAAGCGCGATAAATGTAAAGCCGGGGATACACATGCCTGTATCTTGCACACTAGCATACCAGCTCCTTGCAAGTACAGTCATGTTTATCACTAACTGACATGCCTGTAACCGGAAGCTAGCTAGTTGCAAATAGCTGACACAACATTTGATTTCCTTGCATGCCCGCTAAAAGAGGGGCCGCAGGGGGCTGCTAATTCGGCACGTGTGAACTGCCGCGACAGCTACGGGCATACCAGTAGACAGTACAAATGAATCACCTGTAGCTAAAAATCTAAGTGTTCCAATTGTTGTGTTTCTTAGTTTCCAATTTGGTTATTGCCGGGATGGCTTTTCGCATGTGAGTATCCCCGATTCTTCCTAACAACTTCGATTTTTATCCATGTTGTAGGTACAAAATTCTCACGAACTGTCCATGCTGCGATGGTAATACTGGCATGCAGGGGCACATTTGCATGCCAGTGTTACTTGCAAATGTATCCGCAGTGTGAAAGTTACTCGTACATGGCAGTAACTTTCATACCAGCTAATTTACTAGCATGTGTATCCCCGGCTTAACTGTTTAGTGGACGGTAGTTTTACATTTGCCACAATCGCGGGCATACCTACCCTAAATAAAAAATGTAATCTCAAGCGGGCAGTCGACGCGAGCTAAATCACCCCGTTCGTACGATACGTAAGCGCGAAGTGTGCGAGTTACAATGTCGCCAGTACTTTCAAATCGCAAGTACTATGAAATGGTGCGAGTGTAGATCAAAAGCGGCGAAAATTTGGAGGCTGCCCGTAGACGGTATCGGGATGAAAGTGTACCTAAACTCCGGGCTCAGGGACTCTGAGTTTTTAGAGGATGTGTCGATTTCGTATTTAAATGGTATGTTTTACCAACAAGATGGTGCTCCCCCCCATTACGCTCGCGATGTACGCGAGCACGCGGCCTGTGGCCTGGCCTGCTAGGTCACCTGACCTAACCCCTTGTGATTTTTATCTTTGGGGCGAAATCAAGCGCCGTGTGTACATGAACGAACCACAAAATGTACAGGATCTGAAAGACAAGATTGTGAGTGCATTTTCTGAAGTGAAAAGTGACACTGAAGTGCTAAGGAGAGTGAATGAGAACGTTTTAAAATGTGCAAGGCTCTGTTTGGAGAAAAATGGACTCCATTTTGAACACTTATTAAGGTACGCTTAGTTTAGATTAGTAGGATAGAGTTGATTTATTATTATTATTGTACATAAGTTAATTCCAATTTTTTAACTACGCCCGAATGCCAAATTTATGCAAACCTAATTTTATTTTACTAAGTAGGTACCTTCGAATCGCGAGGGCGGTAGACGACGCCCAACGCGCTTGTATTTACTTGCCCGCGCGGTGTCCATAATGTTAGTACTTTTTAGGAAAACTTTGATGATACATAACTTCTTAATTACAAAACAAAATGAGAAACTACTCAAATTATATTTTTAAGTTTTATTAACAAACAGGTATGTAAAATTTCGTTACGGATTCCATTATCACCCTGTATGTCTATAGCGATGAGCTATGATATTTCCAAGATATTTTTCTAATTGTAGTATCACTAACGCAATTCGATCAATGAAACGGTCGAACAAAAGACCGGTTCACATTGTTAGTTAGCTCTTAAGAAACTTCATTTTAAATTACAACTCACAAAAAGAACCAAAAATATCCGAACAAAGCCACGTGGCAGAGAATAAATAAGAGTTGGTTTTACTGTAATCAATGACAGGCCTTGCCGGCGGCGGTGCTTGAATATTTATAAAGTGTCAATCTCAATTCCAGATCGAGATATTCCAACAATCAGGAGCTCTGATTCCAGCCCCTACCATATTTTCATCTTGGAATTTTACAGAAATACTTCAGGATGGAAAAAGACCTTTATTTTAAAAATTAACATCTTTACTAATTCACCTCTCCATTTCTTCCGAGGATGTTGTAAAGGGTAACTGAAGAAATAGGTTATTTTTAGGCGACCTGCTAGCGACCTGTCGCTATTGTATTGTACCTCTCAACTTAAAACCCCAAAAATAGTCAACAAATGGCTGCGCAACGTGAAATAATCACAGTTTTAACTAAGTACATTTCTTTTCGTGTGCTCTGCCTACTCCCGAAAATACACAATTACTGGGCTATCCGTCTGTCGCAGCATTTGGACGGCATCGGCACCTGAAGAAGGATTGAATGCATTTTTTTATTAGCCTTTTAATGTATCTCAAAACAGTCAATACTGGGCAAAGGCCTCTCCTTTTAGCCTCCACAACTCTCGGCCTGGGGTGATATTGAATGCATTAATCAACTTTATTTGTAGACAAAAACAGAAGAGACTGCAATCCACTATAGTTTTACTTCAGCATACAAGGGGTTAACTGCAACCCAACTTGAAATTTCGTAGCTTCGCTTCGTGCAGTGACATACTCGTACTTAGACTTATTTTTAATTAGTTGTGGTGTAAACGAATTTGTTATTAAATAAGTACTCGTAGTTTAAAACATGTTTTGCCTATGTTCATCAGTTAAAAAACACATGAGAAAGACGTGAGGGCTTCCGTTTTATTCCACTATAAGTGACTATTCCGTGTAGTGTTTGATTTAGAATAAAGCCCGTCACAGACTACGCATATACGATAATATTTGATCTGCGTATAAATGCCATTTTTCCATAATAATATGTCGATGTCAAAAGATACCTGACGGTAAATCTGCGCAGTGTGTGGTAGCTCATAGAAATTGTATAGGGAGCGATATTGACAGATATATGTTCTGTAACAGATTATCTTACCGTATCTGCTTAATGTGTGACGAGCTTAATACCGAATAGTAGCGAGAGGTGACTACGGAAATAGATTGAGGTTTACTTTAGGCGACAGGCTAACAACCTGCCGTATTATACCTGCCAACTTAAAACCTAAATAAATATGCTAGAAGTGGCCGTTTTGTCTATGTAACGTTTCGTGTGCTCTGCCCACCATTTGGGAATACACAGGCGTGACTTGTGTGCGTGTGAATAAAAAAAGTGAGTACAAAAAATGATATTGTCATGGTTTTGACTATTTAATGAGTCGTGTGTTCCGCTCACATACTTAGATTACAGGCGTGATGTAGGTAGGTATGTATTTTTTTAAAAACTGCTGGTTTGCCTAAATATTGCAATACCCTATCCATCCGCCATTGCGCCACGTTGCAAAGAACTTTGTCTAAAATTCAAAGACTTAAATTTACTGCTCTAAATCGCAGTTAGCTACCTAATTAAAGTTGAGCTACTTTGTAGAGATTTAACTGACGTTTTACGAGAAGCTAAAGTCTGAACGTTTAAGCAGTCGAAACTATTATTAGTTACAACTTTTGAAAGTAACTAGGTAATTAGCTGTACTGTGGTTCGCAATATCACGTTTAACTGTCTGGTTACCCTGAATTTGCTAAACGTGGCACTGGATTTTTGAATTTATGTGCTCTGCCTACCCCTCATGGGAATACAGGCGTGAGAATGTGTGTGTGTGTGTGGTTCGAAAAGACTTAGAATAGTCCGAAGTTAGGTAAACGTCCCTGTGCTCGACACTGACCCGATACATGGCACTTGCAACCTTATGTCATAGTAAGACAGGTGACAGATGGGTGTCATATATATTGGGCGTTGAGGCGTCGAGCATTGGTAAATTTACCTTAGGTACTATTTTGTATTTTCAAATGTCACCTTTCATTGCCACAGACCAAGATTTCTGAAATTAAGAGCTGCTGTAAAACCAGCGATTTTTTTACAGGTATCTACAACGTGTTACCCACATGCAGGTAAAGCAGAAAAGGGGTTAAGTTGTCCACTACAAGGAATCTATTTACAAAATTTGAAAAAATAACCATTACTTCTTCTTATTGAGTTGGCAAACTATCCCGTATGTATCCCGTATTCTATTCAGTAATAATTATACCTACTTACGTTTAAAATAAATGTTTACTTTGTAATTGATTTTTTATTTGAGATTGATTACTGGGTGGAAACGAACTTTTTGACTTTACTTTTATGGTTGTTGCTAGCTCATTTTTGTGCAAATAACTTGCTCGCGTGTGTCATATTTGTACGTAGATTGACATACACGTGCAAGTTACTTGCATAAAAATGTGCCAGCTACAAGCTCGTGCATTCCCGGCCTTAAATGAGGGTGCCACTTTCTGAGCAACGAAAGTTTTTGACGTAAAAGTAAATGCAGATGTGAACCAATCGGATAGAAGTGAATATGAGTGCAACTTGCATGCAAATTTCAACTTGCTGCTATATGTATATGACGGCGCATCGAGAGAATTGGCTCGATGGCGCTAGTATCGCGTGTTCGATTAGTGAACTAACGGGCTGTCATTGACGTAATACCGAATGCTGAGGGTAGCAGTAAAAACAGTAACGTTCAACCGACTGACAGCCGTTGGATGAAACAGTTCTGTGGTTACGCGCGCGCCTCACGTATTGCGGTAGAACGTCTTTAATTGTTAATCCTAAATCATCTGTGTTAATTATTGCTATTCAAGTGTAATTAGTGTGTGCTATCATTATAACGTACGAGATCTACAAGAGACAACTTTTATTTCTCA
>BHDV01031095.1:3176-15989 GCA_005406045.1 Adoxophyes honmai
TATCCATGGAAGAAATAAAGTGGTGCCATTCTAAGCCCGGCACCACACGGGCTTTTATTATTCGAACTAAAATAAGCGAAACTTTAACTAAAACAATAATGAGTAGGTCGCAACGTAAAAATACAAAAAGCTATTCATAAATAGATAACTAATCAACGCTTTGACATATGAACAGTTAAGATATTTATAATAAAAAATAAAAAGACTAAAAAGTTGACTGCCGAAACCAGGGATTGAACCAGGGACCTTTAGATCTTCAGTCTAACGCTCTCCCAACTGAGCTATTTCGGCCGATGATAATGTAAGCGAAATTATCGTTGGGGTTAAAACTACTCGCGCTCGCTTACGTCACACGTAATATGGTTACGGCTTTGAAGAAGCCACTCACTCCGGAAATGGCATCGAATGTTAATTTATACATAATATCTGCTTAGTCTCGCTTTTGTTTTGTGTTTTTACTTAATAAGTTGTATTATTGTAAATTTAAATGAAGAAAAACATGTACAAAAATAGCGTAGGTAAATAGGTATTTTTTTCCATTTGTTTCGGCCATTTTTGTGTATGCCAAATCAACTTTTACTAATTTAGAATTTTAACATGATAATTAGGTAGGTAGGTAGGTACTTAAATTACCCAAGTTAAAAAAATAGTGAAGGCAAACAATTTATTAGGTAGGTACTTATACTAGTTTGACTTAGATTAGCATGCATAATTATTATTGTTTTTGTTTCCTCTAGCGAAACCGATACAGAGACTTGTAATCCATAACGTGTATCTACTCTTATCGTCAGATAAAGCTGGTGGCCATGCCAATGTCGCCCCTAATGCGAGAGGAGATGGTCCGTAATGCCATGACCTGGATCCTCCTCTGCTTCACCCTGGCCTTCATTCCGCCGGTCATGGAGATAACGGCGCTGGTCGTCACCGAGACCGCCAACAGATACAAGGTGAGAAATAAAAATGGTTGTTAGTTCTCGTAGATCACGCTAGATGGCGGTGTAATTAAAAATGGCACCATGTATTTGTTTGTGAATTGAAATGTTATTTGTTTCATATCGTCGGGTTGATTAATAATATGGTATCTATGGAGGGATCATGGGGAAATGCGAAATAGGTAGGGTGACCGCACCAGTAATGGACATAGAACCAGTAATGGACAATGAGTCTTATTTACTACCCACTAAGGAAAAGTCATTTGTTTTACAACAATCAATTCACAACTCTATGGTCTTTAAATTATGAATGAAGTGTCCATCACTGGTGCTTGTCAGCTTAAACCGTCCATAACTGGTGCCGTCACCCTAATGAAAGAACCGGCCAAGTGCGAGTCAGACGCGCGCTCGAAGGGTTCCGTGCCAAAAACTCGAAAAAATCACGTTTTTTGTATGGGAGACCTATTTTAAAGCTTATTTTACTTTTATTTAATTATGATGGTGATGATGTTGATAGTGATGATGGTGTTGGTGGTAATGGTGATGATGATGATGATAACGATGGTGATGATGATGACGATGGTGATGTTGATGATGATGATGATGATGATGACGACGATTGTGATGATGGTCCCCGTCCTCAGAGAGCGCTGCGTATCCGCGACGTGGGCTACTCGTGCATGTACGCCGGCTGGCTCGCGTACGCGTACCTCACCGTGCTGCCCATCTGCGTGCTGGCGAGCGTCGCCCTCATACTCATCTTCAGATGGATCATCCTCTTCTTTACGCTTCTCTTCGTACTGGCCTACATCTCCGTTATGATCATGATGTCGCTCATAGTTGGCATGTTTCAGAATAATGGCGAGTGTTAGCTACATATATCATTTAAATTAATCTGTAAGTACTTCATCGTATTCCCTGTGGATTGCATTGCGTCATATTTGCCTGTGTGATGAGCCCCCTATGACTTTTATAAAGTTCATAATAAATAGATCTATATCATCATATTCATATAGAATAATCTAGATCAGTGATTCCCAAAGTGGCCAGGTGGACCCCCAGGGGTCCATGGGAGACTCGATTGGGTCCACGCTGGAGTCGGTAAAAATAAGTGTAGGTATTAAGGAATTTGGTGCAAATGTAGCAGCATTGGGTCCACCGAACTTCATAAAACTTTGGAAGGGGTCTATGAGTATAAAAGCTTGGGGACCTCTGATCTAGATAGTCATTATCATGAACAAGCCTATTTTGATTGATTGCGATTGCTCCATTGACAGTTTTGCTCTTCATAAATTTTAGGCGCTGCGTGAAATTGTAAGCAGTCACAGTCTCTACTCCTACTATCTATAATATTAAAAATATAACAATTAACCAGTCAATCTGTTAACTTCCACGCTTCAATCTTTGAAACTGTGCTGTAACTAACTTTTTATGGCCCGGTGCGAGCTTTCAAAACTGCGCCTTTGAAGATACTTACTGGTCAGGTCATTTTGCGCCATATTCGGACAAATTTAGAATGAATACATAGCTCAACTTAGAGAAGCTTTTGAGGAACAACAGGCGCCTTAGCACGCGTGAGATAGACTGTAGTTACCTGTCACTGTCTAACTAGAGACGTCAGAAAGCGACAGGCAGTCTATCTCGCCCGCGAGACGACTAGAGCGTGTTGCCTTGCTAACCCAACTGTTATCTTACTGAGTAATTTGTCCTCCCTGCAGCAAACATGGCCACCGTGTGGACGGGGCTCTTCACCATGCTGCAGCTGTTCCTGGCGGAGCTGCTGGTCCACCACGGGCTGGACGACCGCTTCGACTCAGTGTCCCTCCTGATGCACATCCTCCTGCCTCCTATGGGCTTGGTGCACGGGTTCAACAGCTTCGCCCTCTTGCAGACTGGCCGTGAGTTCACTTAGAAGACTTAATAAATAATGCAAGACTTGGTTATTTTATATTATGATGATGCGGCGATAGAAAAGTGAAAATCTTCATGATTTGAAACTTTGATAACAACCCAAAAAAGGCAAAGGAACAATTTTAGTCAGTTAAATTAGCTTCCAAAGCGTTGCTTTGACCATTGGATCATTGATACATTCTTTGTTTAAATGTCTTGCTTTTTTATGAACAATTTTTTGTAGGTACCTACCTGTATTTAAAAAAAAACTTTCTGACAATGATAGTCTTTGTTCCGAAGCGCTAGTAGCTAGATCCGAAAATGACGTGTTACGGTGTTACTAAAGTGCTCAAAGGAACTTATTTGTAGGTATAAATTTAGCTTATAATTTAGATACCTAGATATTTTTTTTGAAGTGATCATGATCACAATCACTCGTAGAATTTGCGACGCAAGACGGATTGTAGATTCATTGACAGCTTAAAAAGGACTAAGATGGAGACGGTCTTGTGAAGACAATTATACGACGGACAAGAGTGTTTGCTCTTATTGTTTTGGCAGGATAAACAAACAATATGTGGTGGCCCAGAAAAAGTTTAAGCGAGGTTTCCACTTTAAAGAAAAATAAATATTACCATAGTAGGTCCTTTACCATTTGGTAGGTGGGAGTAAGAAAGCTTTTAAGCACAACGTGAACTACACAATAATAATGTGGCTGTGTCTGACCATGTTCTACTTCGGCGTGTTGATGCTGCTGCAGCGGACAATCGGGCAGGAGAGAGCCATCGGCGGGCAAGTCTCTTGGAAGTCCATCATTTTCAAAAAGGCTGTGGTGAGATAGAGTACATGGTTTCTGTCTTGATGTTTTTGGTAGTGCCACAACGGTAGCGTATATTAAAAAAACTATGCTGGCATACAACTTTGTCAACATCTCACATGCCTACGTTGTTGTGTATCAGTGTAATAGAAGAGTATGGTTTTGATACTTGTAAATTCCCCAAAACATCAGTCTAAACATCTACCGTTAAACATTTTAACAGGAATATGAAACTTAATGAAATTCATGAGATCATTTTAGGATGCTGTAACATTTTTCAGGATGTTCATAAACTGCGAGTAATGGAAAACCCTACGGGCAATGAGCGGGATAAACTGCAAGAAGTCGACGAACTTCTTGCTAAGGCTATCAGTTTTCGGGATGTTTCTAAGGTACGTAATAAAATAACCTAATAGCAATAATAGCAACGCTAGATTCTCTAAGTAGAAAAGATAAAATATGACAGAGAATTCCAGCTTGCAGTTGTTCGAATTTGCACTTACTGTCTACTACTACTACTGTTGCTTATAATAAGCCACTGCATAGTGAATCTCATAACGGTCATTAAGATCCCAAGTTGTGTTAAGTTGGGCACATGGTTTAAGTATTGTTTGTGTATTTCAATTGAACGATCAGGTGAAATGAAATCACAAACATTTTCAGAGTATCATGGGTGTTCCTATACTCAAAAATGTGACTCTGGATATCTACCGGGGAGAGTATACGATGCTTTTCGCTGAAAGAATTCAGGAACGCATTTTAGTGGCCATAGAAGACTTGCTTACTGGTAAGACCATCCATCCATTCCATTAGATTAGACAACTTTTTAGTCGAGTGTTGATATAGTGAATCGGCAATAAACTTTATAAGATTTTGCCTAAAAAAACCTGTATTTTGTTTTATATATTTGTTTTATGTACAATAAAGAGTCATACAATACAATACAATACAAAAACGATGCTTACCCCGACCCCTTAAAATCTTGTCAAGTTTATTGCCGACCACTTTAAGTGCGAGTCAAACGTTTACTTTTTCTTCATGGACTTAATGAACCTGCGTGGATTTTAAGACAGTGAATGCAAATGAAGTGAAAGAAGTATGCCAGAATTGAAATGTCCTTTACATACTTAAGTTTACTGTTGTCTAGGTTTGACTTATCCGGATAAGGGAACGATAAACGTCCTAGGACGTAACATGGAGGACCAGCCCGGTACCAAGGGCATAATGTCACAGCCTGGCATGGTGGGTTTCTGCCACCGCTCTGAGTTCCTCGTCGAGGAGTTCACCGTTCTAGAGGAGCTTCAGTTCTTTACTGAGGTTTGCATGACGTACTTATAATTAAATTTGGTCTGAATCAAGGCGTTAGAATGATGATAACTCAATGCCAAGAACTTGGTATACAAATTTGGGCATTCACATCATGCTAGGGTCCTCGTCGAGGAGTCCACCGTTCTTTGTTATTTTCTAAAGTTTGCTTGTAGACGAGGTGACGTTGGATTTGGAACTACAAAGCATCGCATGATGTGTAAATTAAAAGGTTGTGCTTAGTGAACTTTAAAGATGGTATTGTTGCTTAGCATGATCAGCCTGACTTGTCTATAGTTTTGTCATGAACGCCCTCCTATTTCTTCCTAACAGTTGTGCCTATGGGATGAGCCTGCCCAGTCTGTTACGGAGTATTTCATTGTCCAAAAAACCAAGCTTCTCCAGGATTGTGACCTGGAGGACGTCCGCCATGTTCGAGTTAGAGATCTTGACCTGTACTACAAGGCTCAGCTGTGCTGGGCCATTGCTATGATCCTGGAGCCGAGGGTAAGAAAGACACATTGCAACCCTACGTATATTAACCCTAGAGTGCTCGCGCTATGAGCATTTTGCCGCCCGCGGCACAGTTTTCGTTTTATTTCGTACACTATGCATTTGTCAAGGTCAAGCGTCCGTGTAGCTGCCCCTCTGTCCCTCGCCTTCTAGTTTTAGAAATAAAAATGAAATCGGTGCGCGGGTGACCGCAGGAGGCAAAGAATATCAGGGGTATGTCGCGATTGGCGGCAAGCTCACCGCGCGACTACTCACGTAGGTAAAATTTGTGGAACAAATTTTTTACTTTTCTTGAAAAATTGATTGATTTCATTGCGTAGTATTATTATTTTAATGTAAATATGGTATATAGTCAAATATATTTACAAAAAAAATACTGGCCCATTATTTTTAGTTAAACCGAACATTTCTGAAAAAAATTGTCCTGGCTGTAACTAGACCATATAAACATTAGAGATCCGGCGTAAACACTTTACAAAACCATCTAAGGAAACAAATAGCTCAATTAGTGCCATCAGAGCATCAAAATATATCCATAGTGCGAGATGGTATATATGCGCAATATGTCCATCAATGAAAAATAGAGGGACAAAAAAGGGTTGTACATCTGTGCAAAGTTACTGTGCAACAAACATTGTATGCGCATTTACCAGGTTTGTTTTGGTAAAATGCATGCTGTAGATGATGAAAACGTTTAATTTTGTTGTTTAGTTTAATTTCAATTTTTTTTGTGGAAAAATTGATTCGGAAGTTCCAAAACATCAAAAATAATTACCTAAGATTTTTCCGAAGCATTTTTTACTAATTTATAAATATAGAACTTTAATAAATGTTTCTTATTCTTATAGTTGATGATTTATTTTATCGTTAAAACATAATTACAAATGCGTAAGACTCATATTAACAAAAATAAATCGTATGAAGTACGGGCGGCAAAATGCTCCCTACGCGAGCACTCGCGTTACACAAAAAGGCGCGACTACTCTAGGGTTAAATAAAAACAAACGCTAATTCAAGACCATCACGTCTTCTAGTATGAGATGAAATATAGGTAGTCACAATTTCTCTTTACAGATAGTTTATGTGCCTCATTTCCTTGACGAGCCAAGATATATTTCTGTGATAAATGACAAAATTGTGGTAAGTTTTCACTTTTCATAATCTACATCATTCTACATCTACAACATGTGGTTAACATTTTGAAAAAGAACGTTAGAACCTATCCTATCTGCCTTTCTATAAAGTCCTCAATTATTCCACATTCGTCGAAAAAAAAAACATTTTCTTGTATATGTACACTCGCTCAAGTTTTATTTTGCAGAAAAGCAGAACGCATCTCTGCGTTGTCAAGATTTGCTTCTCGACACATGCTCTCGAGCAAGGCGATCGTGTGTTTTTCTTCGACCATAAAGTCCTCGTTTTTGGCGGTTCGCCAGCGTACATGTTCTTCAAGTTTGGTTAGTGAATAGTCGAAGTTTAGTCAATGATTTTTAGGCAATATTGGTAAAACAATAATTTTGCTCATTGTGCCGGTGATGTTTTAGTACGATCATAATTTTGATTTCTGTAATTCTTCCTCCAAATACGTTTTAACAGCTTGGTGTATCCTGGGTACTCTGGGCTTGTGGCTCACGCAAGACTGCCGATATTTCTGAGGATTTTTGTAACGCAGGTCGAGAGTATCGCGTGCGGATGACGCTTCGCATCGACGGGAATCTTGATAACGATCACATCGACGCCCTGCTCCTCCGGGCTGCGGAAGTCGGAGCCAGGGTCCGCGCCCACCTCGGATCCCTCCTCATCCTGCGTCTACCAACCCGCCCGACTGCCAATGCCGCCGCCTTCATACAGGAACTGATGCAGAACGCCGCTCTGTATGCGATCACCTCGCTCCACATCAGCTTGCCGGACTCTGATGAGATTTGCAGAAGGTTAGGCTAATAAATGATTTGGAATTGGCTTCATTGGTCACTTTGCTCGGTTTGCTTTCAGCTAGTTAATAAACGGAAATAGGTATTATATTTTATGTTTATGACAATGACATTCACAAGGCTATTGAAATTTTGTGTACGTTTATTTAAGTAGGTACTTACCTTATGCAAGGAATTATTACAGTGTATCGAATGTCTAGGTTTGAATATTTGTTTTGACAGAGCTATAAGCGAGTCAAGAAATGAAATTCATGGAAATGAACAAGAACATGAGATTTGTAAAGACTCTCTAAGGAAATTATCGCGTGAGTATTTACAATTTGTGCTGTACACTCACTCAAACTAATAGTTGTTACTTAAGTAGGTAGGTAGTTACTACTAATTAAAAGCTAAGCATTACGAAAATTTGTCTTTAATAACACAGGACCAAAAGCGTGGAAAGTGCAGAAGTCTTTCTTTATAAACTCCTCCTGTCTCCGAGAGAGTTGGTGGAAGTTCCTATCTTTCTACGTGTACTACAGATTCTACCTCATAATTACGGTGAGTATCTTCCATATACCTCATCATCATCATACAATCTTGAATTAAGTAATGTTCAACTTCAAGTCGAAAAAAATTAACAGGAATTGAAATAAAATTTAAGAGACATTTATTATGTCGCGTCTTCTACGCAAGTCTCGCTTTTTTCGAGTTCAGGGTCATATTGAAAATAAGCCGTGGCCAAACGCAACATTACGTTGAGTGCGACCCTTTTGCAGCTATTTGGCACTACTTACCTTTTTTTTATTAGCTTGTACCTATATTGTCCCACTGCTGGGCAAAAGGCTCCCCTTTGATATTACCTACATGATATTTATTTCATTGTGTAGGTAGCATTAAATGAGTGTTTGCGTTAAGATTTATTTTGCATTAGGTTAACATAATGTTAATACTTATGCTAATAATTGTCATTTTCTCTTGCCTTCTCATCTTCTCAATTGATTTTTGGCTGAGAATTCCTTGTAATTTAAATACAGTTTAAAATAAAACTACCTACCGTGAGTCTTTACTCATAGTGAAAAATAACGGAATTACTCACGTTGTTTATACCGAGATTAGCTTACATGAGATTAGCTTATTAGATTACATGTCGAGCTAATCTCGGCAGTGCCGTAACTAGCCTTTTACGCGCCCGGTGCGAGCTTTCAAAACTGCGCCCTTGAAGATACTGGTCTGGTCATTTCTGCGCCCTGTGCCTGGGCACCGCTGGCACCGCCCTAGTTACGGCACTGAATCTCGGTATAAGGCCGGCCACATACATTCGGAATTTTTCCGTGCGGAATCCGAATCAGACTTTCCGAACGCAGTCAATTCATACAAAATCAATGAACCGCCACACACATTCGGAAAAATTCCGTGCGGAATTCCGAACGGAAAGCTTGCGAACGTGTGTGGCGGTCCATAGATTTTGTATGGATTGACTGCGTTCGATTTTCCGATTCGGGATTCCGAACGGAAAATTTCCGAATATATGTGACCGGCCTAAACAACGTGAGTAATTCCGTTATTTTTCACTACAGTTTAAAATCTGACAAGAGCCTTATTTAACAGATAATAGCAGCGATCGTGACAGGCATTATAATCGGAGTGTCGCTCTCGGTGCAACTGATATCGCTGGCAGATTCCGTCTCGCTGAACAAGATGCTGCACGGGGAGAAGATGACGGTCGAGTCGCTGGAACAGGAGACGACTCTTGTGGTGAAAGCGGACAATTCAAGTGCATCCGTCAACGTTGCTACTGCGTTAGTAGAATTATTGTATAGGCTTTTATTCTAGGATAAAAGCTTGTAAAATAATTATACATCTCTATTCGTTGACAGTCGTTTGCGCGCGTTGGTCTTTCTTAAGGAGAATTGCCCTCAAATTAGTTCAGTGGGTTTGAAATCTTTGTAATTTATATTGACACGGCAGTCTTGACCTGTAGGTACCTAAGTAGTTTTGTTACTAATATACTAAACAATTCTAAGTCGCCAATTTAGCTGTAAAGATAATGGATTTTCTATTGCTTAGGTCTGGAATTCTTGTTTTTCAGCTATGTTTTGTCCCACACGCACGCCACTCCTGCCCAAGTAGCTGACATGCATTATACCGCTCTTCCGGGCAATGAAGTAAGCATGCTTGTGTCATAAATTTATTTTAGACGAATTTTATTACAATATGTGTAAATACGAATGGAAATTAAATATTTACTTTATAAGGACTTTATTTTTACTTGGGTAACTACTCGCTTTTCTTTTAGTCTGCCACTCTGTAAGCTGTTCAGTAGGTACGTCTTACACGTAATTTGTGAAAAAGATACCCTAGGTGTCGACATTGTCTACGACAAAATAAACATAAAAACATAGAGGTATCTTTTTAATTTCTATCGCTATTATCTTATATTTATTATCCTACTGCACTTAAATTTTAACTTAAAACTCTAAGAAAACTTATATTTTTGTGCAGTAAAGAGTTTCTTACTTTACCTTTGTTCTCTTTAGCGTATAATGGAGTATCTGATGCTGCGAGCAGTCGACGCCCCCCAGAAGTACGTCTACATGTACGCGTACGGGTTGGTAATTTCGAACGTGAACGGCTTTATTAATGTAAGTGCTTATGTTTTGCACTTAATAGTTTATAGGTACTCATGAGTTCCTAGTCCCACCGCCGCAGGAAATTAAAGCACGTAGATAACTCTACTTATTTCCATTTATTCTACTCATTTCCATTTATCCTGTCAATCGCCTGAAGGTTAACTGGTAGAGATCTCCTCGGGGATAAGTTCGCCTTTGTGCATGAAGCTGTAATCCTGTATCCTGTTTTTCTGTAACTATTTTATGTGCAATAAAGAGTCATACAATACAATACAATAACTAGAAACAAGACTACTACCCCATTCGGGCATAAAGGCGTTATGTTTATGTGCATACATACATACTGTCACGCCTCATTCTCACAGGGGTAGGCAGAGACCACTTTGTTCCACTTGCTACGATCCTGACATACATCTTTTGCTTCATTTACATTCATTTAGTCTCTTCAAACATGCTCGTCGGTTTCGGGTACTCATGACCAGACCTATTTCTGAAACGTCCCCGATTTGGTCACGGAACAGCCGTCTAGGTCTTTCCCTATGTATGTTATGTATTACAAGCGTACAATTTCCAGCTCGATGCGCTATACAGCCCCATCCACCACGACAGCGCGGCGGCGGCCCGCTCCATAGCGCGGCTGTACATGGCGCTGCTCCGGCACTACACCGGGGCGTGGGACGCGGACATCGAGGTCACAGACGACCCCCTCATCATTGACTCCTCTCCAGTCAGTGATCAGCCAATTTTAACTTAATACAAGTCTTCTCTAGTGATCAGTGAAGAGAAAGGCATGTTGCGTTGCTTTGAGCACGTGGAGAGAATGGATGAAGCAAAGGTGTGTAAGGGGAAGTCAGTCGAGAGCCAGTGGCGTAGCTAGGGGGGGGCGGCGGGGGCGGTCCGGGTGTCACCAATGTTAGCTACGCCACTGTCGAGAGCGCTCTCAAAATACGTCCGTGTGAAGATTTTGGTCAATTTAATTTAACTAAAACTTAGGAAATAGGTTAAGGTATATTTTAGGCGACAGGCTAGCAACCTGTCACTATTGGATCTACAAACTTGAAGTCTAAATAATTTTAAACAAAAAAAAAACCGACTTCAAATTAGCAATATTTTGAAAAGATTCTGTTTACTGAATGTAAAATCTTGACTTCATCAACAAATTACCGAAAACGCCGTACATTTCCATATAAAATTTGAAGAGTTCCCTCGATTTCTCCAAGATTCCATCATCAGATCCTGGTGTCGTGCCAATGGGACCAATTTCGAGTTATACCCTATCGATTAAAAAAAAAATTTTGAAAATCGGTCCACGGGTCTCCGAGCTATCGAGTAACATACACAAAAAAAAAAAAAAAAAAAATTAGGTTGAATTGAGAACCTCCTCTTTTTGAAGTCGGTTAAAAATAGGTGAGTATGCCAGAAGTGGCCACGAAACGTGAAATAGTCATGGTTTTGTCTATGTAGCGTTTTGTGCGATGTCCCTTCCCTACCCCATTAGGAAATACAGACGTGATTATGTATTAAAATTTATACATTTTCAGATGCTGATACGTCCCACCGTGTCCCCGCTCATTATCCAGTTCATGCTGATTTTGACCATGTCGCACGTCACTCTGCTGCCGTCGAAGGAACACGGACTTATACGGCACACGCAGGTCATTTATACTAAAGCATCAGTTTTATTTATTTCACCATACCTACATTACACAGTCAAAAGAGATGGTTGAGCAAAAAATACTGGTTTAAGAATCAGTCTCGCTGTAACTAGAAAAATAGTATAAATTTATTTTATTCCATCTTAAGACACTAAATTTTTTAAGACGTATGAAGTCAGTAACAAATGTTGCGTAAGATCATTTAATTACGAGTATGGCACTTCATTGCAGCGTGTAGAGCCGACCAACCGAGCGACTAAAAGCCCTAACAGACGACCAAATTTGGTAGTCTGTTAGGGCTTTAATAACGGCGCGCGCTCTTGTATTGGTCGCTCTGCTAAAGGCCGGTCGCGGAGCACAACGAAATTCGAGCGTTGACCAGCTCCTATCTATTTCTGTCTCACGCGTGCAATAATATTGCCCTCACGTTCGCACAGTGCGACGCACTTGGTCCAAAGCAAGCGTGAGGGCAATATGACTGCAAGCGTATAACAGTGATGTCAAGATTAGGTCAACACTCGAATTTCGCTGTGCTCCGTCTTTAGCAGCGTTGGATGAGAGGCCAGAGTGACAGGCGTGTAATTTTTTTTTGTTAATTATTCCAGGCTCACGCTATGAACTTCTCCCCCGCACGGTACTGGTTCGTTCTGTTCTGCTGCGATCTGATCCTCTACTGGATGCTGGTCGGCGTCATGTCGACAGTTCTCTTCTGCGTCATGTATCTCGTCGCTCCGGTGCATTTCATGGATCGAGATTTGAGTAAGTCAGCACATTTTGTTTGATTTACGGACTGGAAGTTAGGTATATATGGACGTTAGTATTTTTTTATCTCTGGGAGAATATTCCGTCCATAGATTGAATATTGGGTCCAACCGTAAATCGGGAATTAAGCTGGCTTTAAATTAGCAACCAATATTAGTGCAAGCAGCAACGGTGGGCGATGATCAAATCCTTATTGGTCCAAACTTAAAATCCGGATAATATTTCATTATTTCCAGTTGTGATTCCCTGTATGCTGTTGATCTACGGGTTGAGTTGCGTGCCGCAGGCTTACCTCTTCAGTTTGGGAGAAAGTGCGCCCCTGAACAACATGACGTTTATCTTAATTAATATTGTTTTCGGTAAGAACTTATTCGAAGTAGTAATATCTCAAAGAAC
>BHDV01031119.1:7300-37223 GCA_005406045.1 Adoxophyes honmai
AAACGGTTCGAGGGCCCCGGGGCACTGCCCCGCCTAGCCCCTTGGTAGCTACGCCACTGAGTCTAAGAGTAAAAAGTATGGGACCCTCTGAGAACACGACAAGTCCTGGCGTGGTACTCTCTTGTCTTCGTCATAACTCATCATAGCCGTCCTGGCGGCCCGTGGCCAGATAGGTCTTGGAGTTGTCAGCCGTGAAGATGAAGGGCGCCTCCCGCGTGGGGCAGCGGAACGATTGCAGCAGCACCGGCGGTGACGTAGAACTCTTGTTGCCCACTGGCTCCAGGAGGTTGTTCCAGAGGAGATTTGCCGCTGTTGGGAAGGGGTTAATAATTGTAATTAAGTAAAAAAGTCTAAATTGTACAAAAACATAAAGAATAGAGATAAGTTGCAAATAAAAATTACAAAGTACAAAGGAGGAGTTATTCCAAAAGGGATCTCTGCTAGCTGCTAGGTGCTAGCCAAGCTTTCGAGTGAGGGTGTGAAGTGTTGCATAGGTGGATGATTTGTCGGTGGTTTGGTATGTTACTTGGGGATACCTAGAGTAGCTTTCTAGTGGTGAAAGTCTCGACGCTTGAAAGTCGAAATGGGAGATAGTTTAGCACCAAAATGTTATGAATTCTCTCATGTATTTTGGTCAATATCCTTAAAAACATTCGCTGATCCCATTTCACCTTTCCAGAATTTAATTTTTTAAATGGATCCGATTGTTTCTGAAGTTAATTGGAAGGAATAAAGTTATTGTCACAAAATCAACATTGTACCTAATTGTAATTGAACACGAAAAGTATTTTTAGTGAAATGTAACAAAAAAAATGTTTACCGAATTAACAACATTAATAAGACGCGACCTGCAAAATATTCGCAAAATATGCAAAAATGTTAAAAATGGTGGGAATATTTGCATAATACAAATGCGAATATCCGAATATGCGAACATCTAGTCTGAGGGCTTACCCAGAGCGTGTCCCTTCTGCGAGAAGTGGAAGCAATCATGCGTGATGTAGGAGCTGTGGATGACGAGCGGCAGCGGCGGCCGCGGCGGCCACGGCGCGTTGAACACGCGCGTGAAGGGTTGTAGCACCACTGCGAAGTCCGAGCGAGCGTAGCGATTGCTGTCCACCTATCCAGATGAGATATAGGATGCGCCATTTTCTTTTTTTATCTACTTAGTCTGATGACTTACCCAGTGCGTGTCTCTTTTGCGAGAAGTGTAAGAATGGTTGTAGGATCACTGCGAAGTCCAAGCAAGCGTAGCGACCGCTGTTCACCAATCCAGGTCTGACATAGGATGCGCCATTTTCTTTCTTTATCTAGTCTGATGACTTACCCAGTGCATGTCCCTTCTGCGAGAAGTGGAAGCAGTCATGCGTGATGTAAGAGCTGTGGATGACCAACGTAGTGACCGCTGTCCACCTATCCAGGTGTGGCATAGGATGCGCCATTTTTTTTCTTTATCTAGTCTGATGGCTTACCCAGCGCATGTCCCTTCTGCGAGAAGTGGAAGCAATCGTGCGTGATGTAAGAGCTGTGTATGACCATTGGCAGCGGCGGCCGCGGCGGCCACGGCGCGTTGAACACGCGCGTGAAGGGCTGGAGGACCACTGCGAAGTCTGAGTGATTGTAGCGACCGCTGTCCACCTGGAAGGGTACAGTTGCGACAGTTTGTAAAAGGGTGGAGTCTTGTGAAACATGACGAGCTAATCTGTACCAATATTGTAAAGCTAAATTGGTTAGATAATTTTCCAAAATCATTATTTCCCAGTAGCAAAATTTCTAAACGCATTTTTCCCCAAATGACTTTTTACCCAGTTTAGTTTCTTACTAAAGCTTATTTGGAGGGGCTCCTATTCCTACATTATTTTGGCCCTCCGGGCCGATATAAACGTAACATAACCTTTTTTTTTCCCGAGTGGAAGGGGAGGGGGGAACATACCCACTAAAACCTTTCCGGTGTTGTCGGCTTGCCGGGTTGGGAGATGCCATGGGATCCCGAAGATAAACGTAACACAACAATTATTCTAACTAGGAAAAATGTTTAATACTTTGAAGTTCTAACCAGTCGGATACTTTAGTACTTTTAATAGCGGTTATTGTTGTAAAGTAGTAGACAATTAAACTTGTATAGCGACTTTAAAGTATAGTTCATATAGAATTGGTACCTAATGTATTGGCTACATTTTTTTATCTATTCATTAAAACTAAATTTAAGGAAATAGGTATTAAAGAATATGTATTTTACTTTACATCGAGTACTAAAAATAAATACATTTTCTTCGTTATTAATATAGCAGCGAACTCTTCTCTTAATGGTTCCTATCATCTTCTGAACAGAGTTTTTGTCAATATTTTTGATGTGTTAATTCCACGTGGGTCGCAATGAATTGAGGTCTTTGACCATTTTACCACTCTTCTTCGACTTGCTTTTCATAATTGCCCAATAATTCTCGATTGGGCGAAACTGGGAGCAATTTGGCGGATTCATATTGCGGGGAACATAATCCAGGTTATTATTTTCGTACCACTCTAATACCTTCCTGGAGTAGTGGCAGCTAGCTAAATCTGGCTAAAATTTAACAGGAAGCCGGTGGTTACGAATGAAGGGCAGAACACGTTTTTGCAGACACTCTTTCATATAAACATCCAACGTCATAGTTCCAGATGTCACGAGGGCCTTGGTTTTAAGATCACAGCTACAGATTCCTTGCCAAATCATATGTTTTTTTGCAAATTTCTCCAAATTTATGAACTTGTATTTTTCGTCAACATTTCCCCTCGTATCAGCCAAGTAAAATTTTGAGCCAGGTAGTTGTTTGAAATCAAGTTTCACATGTTTCATCGTCCATCAAAAAGCACCCTTTGAATTTGGTCAAAACTTTGTCGTACAACAATCGAGCTCGATTTTTAGCTAGTACGTTCTGCTTCATGGTACGATTTGGCTTTTTAATAGCTCGATAGCTCTTGTAGCCCGCTCGAAGACGAATACGTCTCACAGTACTGCGACATTTCTTGAACTTACGGGTCAGTCCTAATCAGAGGGGCCTGGGTTTTTTTAAATAGTTCTCAACACGTTTTTCTTCAGTTCTGTATCCTTGGTACCAGATTCACGTTTGACCTGTGCCTTCCTATCGAAGGACAAGGCATCCTTGTACCGTTTTATAACCCTACAAATTGAACTTTTGTGAAGATTCAGTGCCTTAGCTACCTTTGATCCAGATCACGAAGGATTTTCCGTGAATTTGTTCGCAATCAGTTTTCTCACTTTGAGTTCCATTACAGAAAACTTTCAAATAAATTGAGCAAGGTCTACAAAATACCCACAATTAAAACATCGAAATATTGTCAACAAATTGTAATTGTCACTTTTGAATTTAGAACATAGGTTTTTTTTTATCAGATTTTTTTGTTTGTGCCAATTCTATATGAACTATACTTTATGTTATCTGTATCAATATGATAGATCAAGGTCATCCTACCCATCCTGACCCAATGTATGTTATTGCACATAAAAGTGTTACGGCAAGTCCGTGACTAAAGCCCGTCCTGTTCCGATCTAGTTTCCTCATGCACTATCGCATTATCAGTAAATCACACGTCACGGCTCACAGCCACATCGGGATCTTGGTGCACGCGCACGAAGCATTTCATAACGAACAAATTTTAGGAAACTTTAGTGTTAGTGTAGAATTACACACCTCGTCTTAGGGTGTCGTAAGAGGCGACTAAGGAAGGTACGCTTTATGCGACAGGCGACTGGTTAGATGAATTACCCAATTATTATTTTTCCCAGATATTTAAATTTCCGTTCGTGTTTTTCCCCAAAATACTTTTTTTCATGTTGAAAATTTAACGGATAACTCACGTTCATTAAATCGAGTTTAGCTCGACATGTTTCGGACTAATTCGTAGCCCTTCACCTAGGAGCCGCGGCGGCTGTTGCAGCCAAGGGCGAACTGCGCGCCTCCGCTCTCTTCGCGCGATTGCGCGAAAGTCACATGTCGAGCTAAACTCGATTTAATGAACGAGATTTATCCGTTAAACTTTCAACATGATGATAATGATGGTGATGACAATGACGATACTTAATGGTGATGACGATGGTGAAGATAGTGATGATGAAGAAGATGAATAAGATGATGACCGTGATGATAATGGTGATAGTGATGAGCGTGATGACGCCAATGATGTATGTGACGACGAGGAAGGTGTTATGTACTTACCAGCATAGCCTCAGCCTTCTGGTACAGGCGCGTCGCAGCGACAAGCGCGCGCAGCTCCCCGCCGCCGCGGTGGAAGCACGCGCAGAACAGCGGGTGCATCAGCCGGCACATCGGGGAGCGGCGCACGCGCACCGACACCGACACGTCTGCGATATGGACCAACTGTTGATAAACCTTGGCATGGTCAGCAATGATGCTACAAAAGCTAATCAACAGATCATCAACGTAAATGAGCGTTTAATTATGATTCAGTATCGTTTAGTAACCGTAATTGATTCTAATTCTAGGTAATTACTAGTTACCATTCTTTACCAAATTCACATTAGACCTGGGCAGATGCAACTGCGAGTAGTCCATAGCCCTAGCCAGCTTTTCCTCGTACAATAGCATAGACTACTCCACCGGATACAAAGCGACGTATCCACTAAGATAACTATCATCTTCCGCTAACTACGCATGTACCAACCTAAGACCGGCACCAAGTTCACAATAGTGCTGGGCAGATGCATCTGCAGCTAGTCCAGAGCTCGCGCCACCCTTTTCCCAAACTGGTGTAATACATAGACTACTCCACCAGATCCAAACGCAATTTGCCAACGAAGAAAACGATCATCTTCCACTGTGTACCTACCAAACACTGGCACGAAGTGCACAATGGCCCTGAGCAGGTGCATATGCAGGTTGTAGTCCAACTCCCTCGCCAGCTTCCACACGTGCGCTAGCACTGATCACTCCACCGGATCCAGACGGAAAGGGTTTGCAGGAAAGTCTCCAATAAAGAGATCTATCTCCAGACAAATGTTATGCCTGGGGGCCGAAGGCCAACTTCGTTAGCGCGATACCTGTACGATAGCTGTACCAACCTAAGACTGGCACCAGGTTCACAATAGTCTTGGGCAGGAATCTGGGCTGGGCATCTGCAGAGCCTGTGCCAGCTTCCGCACGTACACCAGCATCGTCTACTCCACCGGATCCAGACGCGACGTGTCCACGAAGAAAGATCTAAGTAGCCATGTCAAGCCACAGTTATACCAACCCAAGACCGGCACCAGGTTCACAATAGTCCTGGGCAGGAATCTGGGCTGGGCATCTGCAGGAAGTCCAGAGCCTGTGCCAGCTTCCGCACGTGCACCAGTATTGTTTACTCCACCGGATCCAGACGCGACGTGTCCACGAACAAAGATCTAAGTAGCCATGTCAAGCCACAGTTATACCAACCCAAGACCGGCACCAGGTTCACAATAGTCCTGGGCAGGTGCATCTGCAGGTAGTCCAGAGCCCGGGCTAGCTTCCTCGCATGTGCCAGTGGCGACCACTCCACCGGATTCAAGCACGAAGCAGAGCACAGGTCGTTGGCGCCCATGAAGATGGTGATCATCTTCCAGTGCTGCGCTATGTCGATGTCGGGGGATCCTCGCATACGGGCCACCAGGATCTGGAAGTAAGAACAGTCTTCGGTCATTTGGATGCCTGAGGTTTCGTCTGTATTAGAGAATACTCTTACTATCTTTGAAAGAAACTAATAAATAAATCTAAAAACTGAAGTTAGAACATTTATATGGATTCAACTAAATTTAATGTTTAATAGTTTTAACCGTTTAACCTTCCTCATAATTTGTGCACGTTAAGATGTCAAATGTTACTGAATTATGAACTTTAATTTTAAGGATTTAGTTTATGAAACTGGCTGGACATTATCACCTATATAATTTCAGATCTATGTCAACCTGCTACAGGTCTAGCACGGCAACACTCGCGTGCCATTTTCTGATGGATGTAGTTAAATAGTAAGAGGTATTAATCTATCTCGCGCCTTGCAGTGCTAAGTGGGAAGAGGATCAAGATTAGAATATGACGTTGTAGTTGTACAATTAGTGAACAAAGAAACAAAAAAAAATTTAGCTCTCAAATTAAAAGCTTAAAACTATTACAAATTTGTGTGACAAGTTTATTTGTCGTTCTTAATGCTGTTGTTTTAACCTTTCTTAAATACTGATGTACCTACCTATGAGTTTTTGTGTGAGACATTTCTAGGTGAATTTTTACGCCTCATTATTATCAAGCACGTTTTCTAATAAAAATAATGTCTTCATTACAATCGCAATTAGAAACACGAACGAGTCCTATGCCAGCAACTCACAATCAGTAAATCAGCCGCGTTTCCTCATCGTGCCCATTTTCAAATTTGTTTCACGGTTCTAAATGATGAGTGAATTCGCGTATTGAATAGTAACCAGTTATTTTGCAACTGCAACAATGTAACGGTTTCGTCTTTTCGCTTTACTAATTAGGGAATGACTCACGCGGGCTTGATTGATTGAAATATTGGGGTTAGTGGCCGCCTTCCATCATGAATGGAAAACGTTAGACACAGATCCACCAAAACAATAATTATTACACACAAGGGAGGGGGATGAGCAAGGGGGTTACCTTATGTAAGTCGGCGTCTTCAGCCACTGATATCTACAACACCTGACGGATTACGATGGAATCAGACGGTTTATTTTTTGTTCATTTTCGTGCTTCATTCTGCGTCTTTCACTCAAATTGACACGTGTGAACACAAAATGAACCAAAAGTGAGCATAAAATGAATGAAAAATGCTTAAATCTTTATGTAGAGACCATTTATTCAAGTGGACCGTCTGAATCTAGCTTTACTGATCTTTGCAACCCCAAATGGCCAAAATTTAAAGCCTCTTGTCTTGTGAACATCAATATTTAAACCCACTACTGGTACGTTACGAGCCCTTTAATATTAGCGAAAATAATTCGGGTTAGGACTCCAGACTACGAGCATCCCACAAAAGATTGACTGATGAATACACGTATCATTTATAAAATAAAAATCTTCTAAGCAGAAAAATAATTCAAAAATGTGTACTTCCATCGATTTTATAAAGTTAAAGAGTGTAAAGACTACACTGCATTGTCATGGATGAATAGAGAGAGACATGACAGAAATTTGCAATTTAGAATTAGGTACGAAACCATTTTCAAAACTACATGAATACACAATAATTCTTTATTAGCTGTAAAGAAATCTGTCAATTAAACGTTTACAAGTTAGTCACATTGTTTTTGTGCTTGCTGCAACTTTTCAATGGGCGTGCAAAAATTACACGGTCTCGATACCTAACCTATTCAAGTCATACAAATCACATACAAACAATGACCACATCTTGCGTCAATTTTGACCTGTAATATTTAACGTACGAGTTTTCCCCGTCCATTATTTCCCGTAAACGCAGTCTTTAGGGCAAATAGTTAAATGGAACGTGCGAATTCAATAGTTTCGTTAGGCGGTAATGGCTGGCCCACATAGCGCACAATACTAATGACTTCTTTTATTGGCAAATGATAATATTGTGACGACAAACGTTCTTGGAAAAGTGGTTCAATGGATGGTCGGAGTTAAATGGATGCCTAAACAGATGTTTTTGGAGTTTAGAGAAATTAATGGTAGGTACTTAGCATCGAAATGATAGACGCAGAAAGTCGAGCTACGAGTACCTATGTCTAATACTTATACCTACCTACTGATGAAGTAGATGCTAAATCGCTTTGAATATGTTAGAGTAGAGTAGTGCAGTTACCGTGTGGTATCGGGCTTAGAATAATACGTCTCCATTTCTCATAAGGAATCAGGTTAATGTAATAATATCTATTTTAGGCCGAAGGCTAGCAACCTGTCACTATTATACCTCTAACTTAAAAATTAAAGATAATGTTAGAATCGATTCAATGAGCCTCACGGTAGTTTTATGTTAAAAATATATGGTACAGGAGTCTATGGTAGAAAATATCGTTACGATGGCTAAAATTGTATAACTACTTTATCTCGAGACTATAAAGAGCGACAGACATAGTTCTGGCACCTCAACCCTAGCGATGTCTTTATTTTCTTGCTGGCAGGGCTAACTAAGTTTACACTTGCCTCTAGCTCAGGCAGGTCGATAAGAACCGAACAAGTTGCATAAATCTGAATGGCTTTTTCACAAGACCAGCTCCAATACAACTTCGCAAATTCCATAAGATTGCATATTCCATTCACATAAAACTTCTGTGCGAAATACCTTCGCTTGCTTAAGGGCATCCTGGTCAGAAGCCACTGGGAAAGCCACGTTGAGCCGCGCCGTCCTTTCCAGCCACTCGCCTGTGCCGGTCGAGTAGCCCGTCAGGCCGGGGTTGTACTCCTTCAGGATATTTGGCAGTGTTAGGAACTCGCGCCATGTGCTCTCACCACCTGGAAATAGATGGGAGACCAAATTGGGATTTCTCTGTGTGTAGAATATAAACCAATGCCACCCTTGTGTAAATCCAATTGGAATTCAAAAAGTCATACGACGCTTGCCAAATGACTAACACCTACTTATCCATAGTTTCTACCAGATAAGATGCATTGCAAAGATTTTTCGAGTTGATAACAAAATTAATCGTGCTTTGAAAGCTAAAGCCCCGATAGAGCCTGAGAGATTTGAACAGTTTAAATATTCCTTCGTTTATGAGGAGTAAAAAATGTTAGGTGAACCTAGGTCGAGTTATCTGTACTACATTACAATGTATTTTTATTGGTTTTGCATGAGCGCAGTCGGCATTATGTGCCCATACGAAATAAAAAAGGTAAAAGCTCATAATTCAACCTAGGCTCATGTTACATTTTACTCCTAGTTTATGACCACTAGCATCTTGTGTAATAACGTCTCGGCATACATCATCTATACGACTTATCTAACTTAACTGCTTCCTAAGGGTCAAATACTTACAGTCGTGACATATCAATCGAGGAAGATGAAATAACAGACGGTACAGCCCGAAGATATCATTATGAAGACGTGACGGTGGTTTCGGCAGACAACGCAAATAACATACTTAATAATATAACGTCTATTATAACGCACCAAAATGCTTTCTGGCTACAAACTAAGTAGAAGTATTACTAAATTGATATAAAAATACCGACCAAACCGCGCAACCAATCACTAAACAGCCGATTAACAACGATTGCCAGCCCTCGTGGTGGTTCCTCTGCTAAAGTCGGAGGTTGTCGTCTATACCCGAATACTACCGAACCTTCACCAGCAAAAACGACATTGCATTTTACTTACACTTATTAGCGCACGACGAGACGCCTCTATACTCCACAAAGGCACCCAGAGCAAACTCCTCCAAGGCCCCACTTCCAGCTACCAGCGAGTCTCCGATCGCTGCGACCACATCGATGTCGCCGGGCCGCAAGCGGTGGACGGAGGTTGGAGGTTGCCGACTGGTCCCGAAGACTACCGAACCTCTACCAGCAATAACGAAAGCATCTTGCCTACACTTACCAGCGCACCACGAGACGCCTCTATACTCCACGAAGGCGCCCAGAGCAAACTCCTCCAAGGCCCCACTTCCAGCTACCAGCGAGTCTCCGATCGCTGCGACCACGTCGATGTCGCCGGGCCGCAACCGGTGGACGGAGGTCGGAGGTTGCCGACTGCGCCCGAAGGCCAGCGAGTCCTGGCAGAAGAAGGGCGTGGATGGGGGGAAGGTGCGCTGGCGACGGACGTGCGACTTGCGCGGCGGGTAACGGAGCGGCGACTGCAAATGAAAGGTTTTTTTTTGTCAGGGTCGTTGAAAACAATTTCTATAGAGTTTAAAACAAAATTTAGAGGATTAAAAACGTTTGGGTTTTTCGTAAAGGATCTTGTGGTCGTAAGTCATGCATACACGCATAAACATCACGCCTGTATTCCCAAATTGGGTCAAATTAAGTTGGATCAGGTCAAATTAGATTACATATAGCAAATGTTAGGTCAAGTCAAGTCTTATCAAGTTGTAGATCTATTTCGAAAAAACCTTCCCTATTAATATTGTAAAAGCGAAAGTAGCTCTGTCTAATGTCTGTTATCATTTCACGCTTTAGCTGCTAGCCTGATTTCTATTAAATTTTGTATGGAGATAGTTAGAGTCCCCGAAAGACAAAGGAAAAATGCACAAGTCTTGCAAGAATGTGATTAGTGAACTCTACGCAGACAGTCGCCAGCTGCACCTAAGTAATAAAATACGTAACTTGAAAAGGCCTTTATTAGGAGCAATTTGAAACTCAAGTGCCATGATAAAGATCATCAATTACGTTAAATACTGAGTTAGACTATTAATTGTAGTTTATATTGAGCTGTACGATCTAGTGTCTGCACTACGCTACTTAAATACGTACTGTTAGACTCAGAAGTAAGTTAACAATAAGTAACATTTTCACTGAACTACATACCTACCTACCTACTCGTAGTTTTGTAAATCGACTAATAAAATAAGTTGGGCTATTTCTGAGGTTGACTGAGGAAACCTGATTCAAGAAAGGACGTAGTTTAGGTAAAACGATCCAACCCACAAGTCACTCGTAATTAAAGTGACATAATTTTAAACAAAAAAAACCGACTTCAAATTAGCAATATATTGAAAAGATTCTGTTTACTGAATGTAAAATCTTGACTTCATCAACAAATTACCAAAAACGCCGTACATCTCCATATAAAATTTGAAGAGTTCCCTCGATTTCTCCAAGATTCCATCATCAGATCCTGGTGTCGTGCCAATGGGACCAATTTCGAGTTATGCCCTATCGATTAAAAAAAAAATTGAAAATCGGTCCACGGGTCTCCGAGCTATCGAGTAACATACACACAAAAAAAAAAAAAAAAAAAAAAAAAAAAAAAAAAATTTGGTCGAATTGAGAAGCTCCTCTTTTTGAAGTCGGTTAATAAGTCACATACATTTTTGACGCCTATAGATCATTTTACTTCGAAGGGTTATGCAAGTTGCATCCTTTCTGCTAAACTACGTCCTTAATAGGTGACCAAAGAGCAATCTCTAAAACTTACTTATTTACTGATATTGATAATAAAAATAACTGTTTTTAATGTTTTAACTAGCCATTGTCCGGGACTTCGTATATTTTATAGAATTTTTCCGACCTATCCTTTAGAATCTCCATACTTTGTCAAAATCGATTCAGCAGTTGAAGCGAGAAAGGATAACAATGTTACCATCACATTTAGGTACAATACATAGTTAATAGGAGTAACATACTTAAATAGATTAAAAATGTTTATTTGGTACTGCAATACACATACTTAAATATCAACGCACTCAAGATTGTGGAACAACTAGTTATCGCTACGTCAAAATAAAAATTATACAATGAATAAATATTATTCATGCTTGTATGCGTTTAAGTTTAAAAAATACCATGGATGAGCTGAGATGAGCAAGAGAGAGATAACACTCAAGGGTTGTTTATTTTACAGTTCTAACCTATCTTTAACCTAATAGATAATCAGTATCCTAGTTACATAACCAAACCAAAATAACATTATAATTATGTATTACGTATCGTAAGTACCTAACAGCTTTATCGCAATTGTATAGTTAGCAAAGCTTCAAGTTGCGACAAACGTATTTATAAGCTACGCAGCGAGCGGCGAACTTTCTGCGGCATCTAGCAAAAACCCAGTAACCCACAATCCGCAGAATCATTTGTCCACATCTCACGTACATCTAAAATATCAAATGGCTCGTAACAAGTTGTATAAGTGCTAATATTTATGTATTCCGGACCTCGAGCCTTGATGTCTTTGTAAACAATACGTGTTTCGAAAACTGTCTTTTACTGAGTTATACGGTTATTATGTGGTTGTAAAACATTTAAAAAAGTTGGTCGTCAAACACGTGGCTCGTTCTGTCAATAGTTTTATGGTCCATTCACTTTGCATAGCTACGTAAATTATTATGTAAAGTAAATATAATTAAAACATTAGGTTAAACTTCACACTATTTACGTTGTCATAACTTTATTTAAGTAAATTTAACAATGACAGTCTCGCTATTTTTTGTCCAATAAACGATCACAATAGTACTTAAAATAAATATTAATAATTATTACTATAGCTTGTAATAATTTACACGAACACTTTATTGTGACAATATTCTGCGATTGGTCCCAAGTCGATTGTTTCGACCGTATAATTGTGTATTCTTTTAAACATTCGTACATTTTCAAAGCAAATACGAATCAAATATTTTGAAGACAGATGTGATGACGGCCACTTTGACAGCTCTCACTTGCGCGTGCGTCAACTCATCAACACTTATAGAAGTTACGTTGACTACAAAAAGCATAATCTGGTAACGGGAATCAATCAATCAAATCAAACACTTATAATTGAATAGTTAGCTTTGCAGTAAGAAGTAGTTAATTTTATAAATCAACCTACAAAAAAGGTATCCGATATTTCATTCGTAACCTATCAAATAAATGACTCGAATATTTATAAGAGATAACTAAGAATACGTTAAGGTATATTTTAGGCAAAAAGCTAGCAACCTGTCACTATTTTAAACCTCTAAACTAAAAACCTAAAATTTATGCGAAAATTAGGTTTCGTACATACATACATACATACATAACCGTCACGCCTTATTCCCTGCGGGGTAGGCAGAGACAACAGAGCGCCATTCGCATCTATTCTGACATACTTCTCTCGCTTCACTCACATTCATCACTCTTGTCATACACGCTCGACGGTTTCGGGTACTCCTTATTTGGGCTTTGTTTAGTACATCGCCGATCTGGTCGATATAACGTTTTTCGAGTTTTTTAGGTTTCGTATGCTCTGTCTATCCCATTTTGGAAACACAGGCGTGATGTATGTGTACTTACACGTATTAATTGTAATTACATCAGCATCAAACCACTTTTTTAGAAATTGATCAAAACTAATTTCATATATTTTCATATTTTTTTAATTTACTTAGTTAGTTCTTGTTGTTATGTCGTATATTTAATTGTTCTGTAAATACTAAGTAAATTTTCAAAAAGAAATAAATGCCATTTCATAAATTCCTGCAAAACAATAAAAGGTTTAGCATAAACACCGCCGAATACCTACACATCTAACTTCTTTCCTGACCTTTACCACACAAAATAAGTAAGACAAAGCACTCGCAAATCGATTAGCCGTCACACTTACCTGAATACAACATCCATAATCAACCTCCAAGTTTTATCAAATTCTTTTAATTGCCAATGACATAACAGTGAAATAATTGATATTCGCCGCGCGGCACGTTGCGTTCGCGCCGATGCAATGCAAACATCCTTACACACGGCACGTAGAGTTACGACCATGGGTAATGACAATCGCCTCTATTCCGCTTTGGTATACGTTGTAGCTTGGGCTGGCGATCTAAACGACAGTGTAACTTGGCCTTGTTCGGCGAAGGATCCGTGTCAATGCGCCTGATACACCAAATTGGAGGCAAAGGTATGCTCGTGGGCAACGACAGGGTTTAAAGGTTGTCTTTCCTGTTGACTGTTAGAAGTGACAAATTGCCTATAAAACAATCAATCAGCATATTGCTGAAGGAAACATGTTTAAAGTATAATATTTTTAGGTCGTATTTGGTCACTCACTAAAACCCAATTGCAGAGAGTTGCATTCACCATCCGACCTTCCTCGAAAGTCTTCGGAAGTTTCATTCCGATTTTGCCTAAATAAAGTGATGAATAAACACTTCTGGTATTTTAAAGCTCCAGAAAAATGTCTATAATCGACATTAACCTATACACTTACACCAACCAAGAACCTTTCTAGTCTCTAAATATCATTTACTATCACTTGCACAACCGCAATGCCATCACCACAGCCATCACTCCCATTATCATTACGTGTAAACTGTAATTAATTGGTCGTGAATTCGCGGGCCCTGTCAGCTGTCAATTTGCCTGGTGAATTACAATTAGCAACGTTCGTGTGACACGTAATGGGTTACCGGGACACTTCCACTTGACGTTTATGCATACAGTCACTTTAAACATGCTTTAAACGTGCAAATATTTAGTAGGTACTCGGACTTGACAAGGGTCTTTGTTTGAATAAACATTTATTTTACTTAAGAGAATGCTTAAATATTAGTTACATATACTACACAGGCTTTTTCTCGCAATGAAAGACTTAAGTTTATCTAATTTGACATGCAATTTGAGAACAAATAAATTAATTAGACAGACAAAGCCCCTTATAGGAAAAACTCACGTTACATATTTACGCGATAAAAACACAATTTCTAATTAACCCGCTAATACTGAGGATTTCGTCCCACTTCAAATTTCTCAGCCCAACACAATACCTACCCTTTTCCGTGTTAACCGCGTACTAAAATTATGAAAACAAAAAAGCTTTTCTCAGCAATAACTCAGCTCACCTTAAAGCGAACCACTATCTAAAATAAACTACTTATTGAACATTCTTTATACAAACTTCACACGGACAGTAAGGCACACTGATTAGTATGGGAAAACATTTAGTAATTCACATTAACCTGATTCAAAAGCCGTTGTAAAACGACTTCTAACACGCCTAATTAGAGTTCTTAGTGATCGTCATTGCTTTAGTTCCGATACATGTAATCAGTGAGAGAGAATCAGATTTTGTCATTTTCTGGGATACCTACCTCATTATGCTATGAGAACTTCGAGAGCAAAAAGCAGTTTTCCGATCAGATTTGGTAAGATGCTTTAGGTGGGAGTTTTTATTTCGTTCATGAGGAAACTGATACGTAAGTAATAAGTATACATTATTATGAAGACGATTGGCAATTAGGTAAAAATAAATAATTATACTTTCTCATGACTAAAGTTTATATCTATAGATTTAATTTATTTTACAAATGTCAAGAAAATTCCCGCCACTTAGATATATGTATGTTTATTTATTTATTGCGGGTGTGCTAGCGATAGTTAAACACTTAAGTTATGATTATGAACCAAGAGATTTCACGTCAAAATTACAACTATTATAAATAAATAAACTTTTGAAACTGATGGATTTCGTATCCTGGCATGTCGTAAAGCTAATATGATATGCAACGACGGCTCTTACGAGTAAGCGTCTATTTACGACACGAACAATGAAAGACACGTAAAAATCAACCGCTGGGCCCAAAACCTATTATTTACTCCGCAAACCATAAAAGTTAACAACCTAGAGATCAAAAAATTAAATACATACCTAAATTGAGGATGGCGAAATTAAATGCCAAATTCAATTAACTGAACGAATCTGCTGTTTATGTTATACACAGAAATAAGCAAGCAAAACGCTTAATGGGCCAATCAACTTTATTGTGTTGTTATTCTGCCCCGTAAGTCAGAAGACAACTATGAAATATCATCAAAAGTTGCTTAGAAAAAGTTGCAATATTTGTAGCCCTGGCATATGCTCAGAAGATGCGTCAAAGAAATGTGCTTACAAACGTAACAATGTCCTTTAATAACTTAACTAGGTAAATCTCAGAAAATCATAATTTGGCTAAGTAACTTGAAGACCATAAACCAGGACCCACATTTTGTAATGTTTTTTTTTCATTGTTCCTCGCAATCGTAAGCCGTAATTTTATAATTTTAAGCATAATAGTACTTTTGTTAGCCTTAATAGAAATAAATCTATAAAGATACATTTAAAAGTGTTACGAGCAGAGACGGACAGTACATCGACCCCGTTCCTTATTTTCCCATTAACTACCTACCTATCTACCGTTTAATTAATACAACGAGTAGTATGAACCAATGGAATAGTGATTTGTAGCACAGTACGCAACTAAGCAATAAGTTTGTACACATTGAGAAATGCCAAATGCATAATTTATGACGGATTGGTTAGAATCTTCGCATAACTCAATGTTCCTAATTGCCTTTTGGGGCAGTTGCTGAGGGCCGATAGCAAGCAACATTTCAAACGATATTATAGGCTGTAAAGATGACCGCCACATGTAAGGTATAGGAATAACTGACCTTTCGAGCTCTACTTTCAAGCTCCAAACGCACTAACAGCGGAAACGGAGCGACGCGGCGCGATGACGTGATGGTATAGTATAGAGTATAGACAAATTGCTTATTTCCCGGCCGGTGCGATATGCGAAAATTATAAATTATAACCGATACCGTGACCCCACCGTCCCGCTCACGCTGTCTGTGCCTTTGGAGCTTTATGGGTACGTCTACTATAAACTACAAGGCAACGTATGCAAGTGACTTGATGTTCCATTCTTAAACGATAACATACCAGATAATAAAAGCCGTAAATGGTAAAAGCAACGCAAATGATGTTACCAGGGATGTGTTTGAAAATAGCCAAAAATACCGGTGACTGTTGTGCTTTAGTGTGATAACCGAACTTGTGCCAAAATTAGTTCATTTTCTATTTTCTTTTGGAGCTATTCTAAGCAAGCAAAACGATTCTATTGGTTCTTTTAAAAAAACAGATCGTCATCATTATCAGCCTTAGGTCGTAAACTGTGGAATATGTCTTCTACATACGAGGTGTGTTCAAAAAGTATCGCGAATTTTGAATTTTCGCGGGTTACGTATATTCGAATTTCGAATTTTTTGTGGCGTTATGTTGGTACTCATGTCTCTCACTTATGCCGACAAGCTCGGCCATTTTGAATGTTCATTTAATTGTTGACAGCTGCTTTGCTTGCACGTGTTTTGGATCGTCTTCGATTTTTACCTATTCAAAAAAATGGATCAAAGAACCTGTATCAAATATTGTGTGAAAAACGAAATTAATTGCGCGGATGCATTCCGAATGTTGACTGTGGCATACGGAGAAGCTACCTTGGACCGAAGCAACGTTTATCGGTGGTACAAAATGTTCTCAGAAGGCCGAGAAGATGTGAACGACGAAGAGCGTGCCGGACGCCCGAGCACTTCAACTACTGACGAAAAAATTAATGAAGTGGAGAAAATGGTATTAGCCAATCGTCGAATCACCGTGAGTTCTAGCCACAGGGAAGAACGGTCAATAAGGAATATTACCTGCAAGTTATGCGCAATTTGCGCGAAGCAATCCGCCAGAAACGCCCGGATTTGCGGAAGAACAAAAATTGGCTTTTGTACCACGATAACGCACCTGCTCACACATCGTTGCTTGTGCGCGACTTTTTGGCCAAAAACAACACACTAATGATGCAGCAGCCACCGTATTCCCTAGATCTGGCCTCCTGTGACTTTTTCTTGTTCCCTAAACTGAAGAGGCCCATGAAAGCACGACGTTACGCTTCTCTTGACGAAATAAAGACGGCATCGATGGAGGGGCTGAACAAGATAAAAAAAAATGATTTTTTTAAGTATTTCGAAGATTCGAAAAACCGTTGGCACAAGTGTATAATATCTCATGGGGATTACTTTGAAGGGGACAAAATAGATATTCATGAATAAATAAATATTTTTTGAAAAAACACAAAATTCGCGATACTTTTTGAACACACCTCGTACACTTCCAGTTGCCTTTTAGAAGGGGTTACATCCTCGATAAACCAGCAATTATCAGATCATCCATTGATGTCATTGCGCTTGCCGGATCTCGGTCTCCATTAGAGAATCTTTCGACTCCAAACAACGGTCATTTGTTTTCCATGCTATTGCCACTTCAACAAGCTATTTCCCTTGACAATATCAGTGACTGTCCGACTGTTAACGTGTGACTGTCAATGCCATCCATAGAGAAACCCTCGGGCCCTTGGACGCCCTGATGAAAACTCATAAAATAGAATGCCAACTATGACAGTCATTAAGAGACGTCAAGGTCATTTGCAAATCGGTAAACTCAACTAATTGCAAGTGCGACACATAAGTGATTACTCTTGACCCGATGCCTCGGTTTTGTCACCGCGAGGCCTCTCCAAAGTTTGCCTAACCCAGTTCCGATGCGCCATTTTGTGCAAGCATCCATCTTCACTAATGAAGCACGTCTTTGTTTGCTCTGACGACATCTTGTTGGTCGGACTAGAGTCAAAGGAAACCAGTTTATCAAACTAAAACATTCTGAGACCAAGAAATGAAATGAAGTATCAGTAAGACAAAGAAGCAAAATAGATCACCAATCACCTGGAGTGTCATTATAATCTTCAACCATAGGTAAATTCACCAAACAAAACAAAAGGCGAACCTAACGAATGTAACAAACATATTTTGACAATTTTTTTTACTAATTTCAGGCTCCTTAAGTCGCGCTTATGTTCCGCTATGGTGCGGGCAAGAAAAATAAAAATCTGAACAAATCAAATTAAGTACTCATTAAGTACCAAAAATTTGACGACCACCCAAAAATTCAAAGTTCTCACACTTCCGTTTTACTATCGAGCAAGTTCTATGATGGAATACGTTGATTGCTCTTGCATGGTGTTACATAAAATATCACACTCATTCGATAAGTCGTGGAAATTAACTGGTTTTACCAATTTCCAAGCTTACACTCTTAGAACGAACAAGATGATCAAATGATGCAAGTAATTTAGAGTACAGGCATCTACGAGTAGGTATAGACATTTACAATACTGGCCCATCATAAAAACTAATATGGAACATTGTTGGAAGATAGTGATAGAGATCCTGACGCACTTCGGAACTACCAACCCTCTTACTACCATTCGCACTTCTTAATTAACAGTTATTTCAAACATATGTATACCTAATCTGCCTCTGATTTCGTCCTAAGAAAAAAGTGACAACTACGTAAAAAAAATCATTATGTAAATATTGATTACGATCGTATCTACATGCCAATCGATTTAACTACATAATATTTACTTTAACAAGTTAACGTCGACAATGGTGGTCAATATTCACAACTCTTATTGAAAGAAGTGTGAAATATCGAGCTAAAAACAAATAAAGAGTTTGACACCTTCATAACGACGTGCGAAGTGCGAAACGACTCAGACAGTCGACAACAAACGTTCATATAATCGACTACAAACCATAAAGCTCAGACGTAGTCAGTGATGGCAAACCTGGAAGACATATCCTACTATTACCAAGAGTTTACAGTTAGCTATTGACGGCGTAAAGGATTAAGGTATATGGAGAATCTCACAGCGCCTTTAACAATCACTTGTGGAAGTAAATGTCGGTAAGTAGTATGAGTCCTATGTTAAATTACTTGACCAATCTTAACGCTACCTAGCGAAAAATGATTCATAGCCGTTACGTTACGGTATCGCAGAACATTGGAGCATGTGTCACAAATGTGACAGTAGTCATCGACAAGTTGAATCGAAAACTATTCGAACCGCGCTTTTCGCTATCGACTGTAGCAACAAATGCGGTTTACGATGGAACCAATGATACAATGATGACATGACTGCCAGATGTCATGATTGCACGAACTTCATCAATGGGTCGTGCGGGCGCAATGCATCTTACCGCGTATGGAGCAATATGGATGTGACAATTAGCTATGGATTCATTATGCATTATTGCATAGAATTTCGAAATTGTGGCGGCATGGTGACAGTAATGTACCTCCACTGTTACTAGTGACTAGAACGATTAACCTCTATTTTTGATGGTATGGTAAGTGCATACGACTCAAGGTAAAGTGTTGTAGGTCAATGGGTTTTATACAGCGCGTCTCGCAAACTATTGATCGCGCCCCGGTACCGGGTCAGCATAATAAATACCGGGTCGCAATATTCCCGTTTTTTTACTGTTAGTAAAAGTGTTTTATTTTGCCTAATAGAGCCCAGCTTGGTTTTAAAAGTAAGTAAGTGGGTTAGGAAAGAGCGGCGTGAAAATTACCAGGCCACAGCAGATCAAAGTTTGAGAAACACTGATTTAAGAGGCTGACAACAGTTAAATTAGCTTCTTCAATAAAATAGGGTAGGACTTGGTTACATTCCTCATCGTCTGGTTAACTACTTAGTTTTAAATCAAGCTTAAAGATTTTGTTCATAATTCACAAAATTTAACACGACTGCAACATTGATGTTTTTATTTCTGATTTTTAGCCAAGCAGATCTATTAGGTAACTTCAATAAATTCAAAGAACCCTATTCCCACCATATAAATAATTTGAACCTAAACGCACAATTTTCTAAGCGTTTGTTGTTTCATGCTAGGTACATTAAAATAAGTAAGTAAGTAATCTTGGTCAGACGAAGCGAAGTCGCGGGCATCATCTAAGAACATCCATGATTGATTTGTGGTCCAACATGTCATCTCACCTCCCAATGTGGTTGATGAAATGGCATATAATATCATCGAGCTAACCACATAACGACGTGCTACAAAACCCCTTAGACCGCGGTCTCGCTTCCTCGTTCGCGCTATTTAGGTCGCCAATCGGGTTCTGTGGCTACTGCGAATGCCTGCCCTATTACATTTATGTTTATGACAAAAGCTTATGGGCTTAGCCAGGTGCACTGAATAAAAGGTTAGCGGACAATTCACCGTTGTCTAGACAGCCTTGTCTGATTTAAATCTAAAGAAAACCTTTAAATGTTATGTTGTAGACAGAGAGCCTGAAAAGCGTGAACTAAGTATATCAAAAGTAAGTAAGTGTTTGTGGGATATTGTAAGATTCGGCTCAATCTAATCGAGGTAATAAGCAAGTATCTATATACTTGCTACATACCGACGTATTGTCCATTAAGATTATTTAGGTACTAAAACAAAACTATGCTTTAGTTTAAGTAGAGTCATACCGGGAAAGTCATCGTAAAATTCTGCAATAAGTATAATAAATGATGTGCCTATATTCTTGCGAAAAAAAAGTTATTCGTGTTTTTTTTAATGACATTCTTAGTTTTTAATAAATGTACACATTTTAGCAGTTTCCATGTGTGAAAGTATTGTTAGGTTTGAAACTTTAAACTTCTAAGAACCTATCCCCTACCCTATGTGCGGAAGTGGCATGCACATTTTTAAGTTATCATTATTTATTTATTTAGGCTAATTTAAGGCGCAGCGCAGACGACAGAGTTTTGTGCGAGCAGCAATAAATTCTCGCCATTCACGCTGACATTTTCTACGAAACTCTGAATGGAAATTCCTAGAAGCTGTCACCGCGCCATTCAGACAATTTATTGCTGCGCGCACAAAACACTGTCGTCTGCGCAGCGCCTAATTTATGTATTTTAGATAAGTTCATTGTTATACCTGTGTCAAATTGTTGTCAATAAATGTCTTTCTTTCTTTCTTTTCTTTCTTTCTTTCTATCCTTCCCGATTGCCTACTCCTTCTGGGAATACAGGCGTGAGAATATGTATGTATGTATGTAAGAACCTATCGTACTGTGAGTAGGTTAGGCACTCTACGTACCTAAGGGGCTAGATATGACGTCACAACGCCCACATAAAGTACCTACAACCTGCCTTGTAGAGCACGGGTACTATGTAATGTGACTTAGGTAAACGCAACATTGCAACGGGTCTATCAAGTTTACTTTGTGACACAGGCGCAAAGGAGGGTAATGTTGCTATGAGTATACTTTGTAGATGTCGCGGAAGCCATTAGTTGAAATTTTAATGATTCGAAATATAACTGATTTTTACATTGTGCACTGTTAACCGTGTGGGGTCGGGTTTAGAGTAACGCCTGTCCAGTTCTTCCGTGGAAGTCATAAGACTAAGGAGAAGGAGAACTAGGTTAAGCTACTATGTTTAGGCGACAAGCTAGAGCAACCTATCGCTAAGACATAAAAATATGTTAAAATTAGCTACGAAACTTAATATAGTCCTGATATTGTCTATGAAACGTTTCGTGTGCTCTAACTACCCCATTTGGGAATGTATGTAAGTACCTACACGGTTAGTCGAATTGAAATGTTTTTATGTGTATATTAATTAAGTATTAAGTTATGTTTGTTTACCTACTTGGAAATCTGATTCTATAGAGGCAAGTAATTCGAACACATTTTCAGTAATGTACTTTATTCGGTATTAGTGAAACCTGCCTGTGGGTCCTTCTCAAAAAAGTGGCAACGCAACCTGTCAGTAGGTTTCTCTTAGAACTTTTTTTTTGTCATGCACTAATCTTGTAATTAAAAAGTGTATTTAAATTAAAAGACATCTTTTACATAGTGGCCAAATGTTTTAACATAAAAATAATGTAAATTAATAGGTTAAAAAAATAATTAACACTACGTTTTGTCGTTCACTTGTCGTGTCCCAACGCGAGGGACTTATGTTTGGAGCTAAAAAACTCGTATATGTTTCCAATTTATTTTTATTTGTGTTCTATATTTCACTGACCTATATGATCAAGATTTAATATTATTGTTTCGAATAAAAGAATTGTACCTGCATAGCTAATTATTTGCAATTAAAGTTTGTCCACGGTAGTTTTTGTCGCTCACCTGTCACGACATAAACGCTATTCCTGTGCGAATTCTATTACGCCTAATCCATCTCACCCAGCATGAGACGAAAGCTGCAACTGTCTGCTAACGCTGGTGGAAGTAGCAAGTCAGCGATGTGTCGGTGAAAAAAAATACAAACAATACATTCACGCGATCTGGAGTTTGTAACGGGTAAGTTGTCTTTATTCTGTCTTTCATATTTTGTTTTCTGTATGAGCTAATTATCTGATAATAGCCTAAAATATGTAAAAGGCGGTTTACTTTCATGTGTGTAAATGCGAAATTTATCAAACAAACTTTTCGCTTAAGATTAATAATGTAACTGTCATTTTGTCCATAACGTGTACGTCGTTCACCTGTCTAAAATGGAGAAATACTAGCAAAAAAGAGAGAAAAGGAGAAACGAAGGTTAAGAAAATTAAAGATAATCTGGAATTGTATGCTGAATATAGGAAAAAAGTAAAGTACAAAAAGATTTTTGTAATATAAATACTATGAACCAACCCAACCCATCCTAAGAAGAAAATTTTTTTGTTACATTGCTACGGGAGTTTTTTTTCATAAGTTACGTAAAACGCATCAAATAAAGCAATTCATGTCAGTTTAAAATTGTTTTGATTTGCTCATCAATCATCTGCTTCCTCTTGTCGTTCACCTGTTATGAAATTTGCTTAGGTTTACGTATGATTGTCGTTAACCTGCGACCATTGTCGATAACCTGACTATGAAATGTCGTTCACCTGTACATCAAAAACTTTGAGGACCTATATCTTCTAAACTAAAGGAAATAATTTGTTCCCTCTAAGTTATTTCGGTTATTTGATTATATTTTTAGGTATTGTCTAAGAAAAATTTGAAGAAAAACACACTTTTTTTAAAAATGCAAAATTAATTCATCGTTGCCACTTTTTTGAGAAAGACTCCTGTATAATTGATTAATAATTACTTACGTTTTTGTTTTAGTTTTGCTTATATTAGTTATTGCCTTCTTTTATAGCTAGTAAGTATGTAAATGCATATGATTTTGTCAAGTTTTGTCCGTAATCAGCATAGGAGACCATTTACTCCTAGTCACACACTTTACCAATTTTTTATTGGATATGCAATCACCAACAACATAAATTGCAATAAAATTTCAGTAATTTTTTCACTCACCCCATCGCCAAGCAGCACGGAGCTGTTATTCAACACCGCACTCGCCTCTATCACCAGAAGCAGAATTCCGAACAACATCGCTTCATCACGACCCCACACTTCATTCACTTTAACTCAACTTTTCTACCAAACCATTTCACGTATTTTACTTTTACAGTCTCGAACAAAAGTAATAAGTATTAAGTTGTCAGTTTGATTTCTGGAGGCGTCCGGGCGCGCTCGGCGCTTGGCGGGAAAATGTCCGCGCATGCGTGTTCGCGCCCGAGCCGCCATGTTGCACAATAACACGCGCCCCGACCTCTAGCTATTTTGCCCCCGGAGAAGACCGCGCGTGCAGTATGCAGCTGTGTTCACTTTTACTATTGCTATTACAACAAATTTAATTAAGTATAGCTAATCGCAAAACAAACAATTAAGCGTTGAGACAGTAGGTCCCATGTGTATTAGAAGGGCATTAAAAAGTTTTTTGTAGGAAAAACTCAATTTACTTAAACAAATACATAGTGAAAAGATACCCAAACGAAAAATCCAATTGGTACATTTTCTTTACATTCATTCAATGGATAATATGCAGTTAGTCAACGTCTCATAAATAAGTGATCACTTACCAGTTTACTCGCCTTGAGCCTTTCAGTCGTTATATGGCTTTTCAAATATGGCGTTGAAGTGATAAAGTACATAATTGATCTGTTGTTTTTGACGTTTACTGTACCTATCATCAACGAAAAAGAACATTTAGCAGCTTCGCCGTCCTTGTAATGTCTACATTATGAGTATTATGACAATAACAACAAATTCCACCGTGAGGTATTTGCTAAAGATTTCTTTATTCCAGCATTGCATGCTTACTGACTAAAAATATCTAGGAAATAAAGTGATCAACTCAGCAGATACGTCAGCCCAACCTTTTTTAACTTTTAGCTAACAAAAAGTATATATTTTTTTTCAGTTCGTCATAAACCGCCATTTTTTTACCTTTCCAACTCTTCGTGCGCAAGACCGACCCGCACTTGACTGGATTTTTCTTATTACTTTTTTTTATTTTAGTAAAAAAAACAGGTTTACGATTATGAAGGTTAGAAACTATTTTATTAGAGCAATAGAACGCGGACTTAATGTTTCGCCGGCGTGAAAAAGAGGGCTAGGTTTCGCTTGACAGCATTATGTGTGAAATTTCAGTGCTAATGAACTATAACACATTAATAACAAATTTTATGACAAGGAACGGAATCTTTTAACGACCTAACTGTATCACCGGCTTCGACAAAATGTTTTACAAGTATGCTAAAAAATTCTGTACTTGTTTAGTACTTTTTGAAATAAGTATGGAGATAGCGACCAGACATTTGCTAATTTCAAGACAATAAATATAATTACTTAGTATTCGATCAATATACACCTTCAAATAAAGTATAAAGGGTTTTAATAATTCCTGTACTGTATATAGCCTTAATCTTATTAGGTTGGCAACAAATCGGACGTTGCCAATCAACCGATAACATTTAACTTCTTTCCAGCTGAAAAGCTATATCCATGGCCAGGAATAAATAAAAAAAATACTCCAAAAAAATGTACGAAATATGAAAACCTTTCAGACATATCCTTCATACTCATTCCAAATTAGAACAAAATCATAATTACAAATTAGTAAATGAATGAGTCACGAGTCTTACGTAAGGGCAGTACTTTTATGTTACCTTAAAAATTTCCTAATAAATGTGTATTTCGGTTCCATAGAGTCTCAAATTATCTGTGATACGGGGTCATAGGGCTTCACCGCCATGATGTAAGTGGTTGCATCTTAACTCGTCTGTGTGCAGTGTTGACAGCGGATTTTAAAAAAGTTGACGAGCAACTCTATAACTGATAAAAACGAGCCAAGTTTGAGTCGGATTGCGGACTAAACGTGTATCTATACTACATTAGAATTAAGTATAATTTTTTATGTTATACCTTCACGCCTTCCTGACAAAAGGGGTACAGGTAGACAGACAGACGGACAACAAAAGCGATCCTGTTAAGTTTTCTTATTTCGTATAGAGTTACGAAAAGAGTTTTTAAGCTAAGCGTCCACAGGTCCGCATCGCACGCATCGCATTCTATCATTTATATGGCGAAATGCGATGCGTACGATGCGGACAGGTGAACGCACTAGTATGAGTTTATACAGGGTGTCCCAGAACTCAACGATAATTTGGGACCGGATGAAAGTCCAGGCTACACCGGTTCCGGGAAAAATAAAAAATAAATTCTATGTCACTCGGTTCAGGAATAATAGGCATTTTTTCAAAAGAGTTGAAAATCGCCACCCTCAGTCGTACTCTCAAGTCCTGTGATCACCAGTGTCGCTATTTCGCTGGGATTTTTTTAATTTTGGGATCTTAATTAACTACGCTATTACTCGCAACCACAAATTGATGCCAAAAACATCGGTAATTTAATAAAATAAGTCAAGTTTTAGAGAGCCATGGTTCACGAAAATATTGTTTGGTAACTTTGACTCTTAATTTTGTAAAAAAAAAGTACTACACTACCCTTGGCAAGTTATTTCAAAAGATGGCGCATTTAATCAAGATTTTAAAATGTGTTTTAAAACTTGCCCAGTTTACTTGCCATTTAATATTTTATTTCTTGTTTTTTGCAAATTGAGCTCATTATCAACAACTCGACATTAAGAATTTTGCTTCCATTTGCTATTGTTTGTTTCGGGTCTGTAATAGAATTATTATTTTTAGCAAAGAGGTAATTGAGTCAGTTAATCCTACTAATATTATAAATGTGAAAGTTTGTGAGTATGGATGTTTGGATGTTTGTTACTCTTTCACGCAAAAACTACGGAATGGATATGAATGAAACTTTACAATAATGTAGTTTAGAATAACACATACGAGTAAGCTACATTTTATAAAGATATTGTTTGAATTGTCCAAAATATGACGATAAGCAAGTTTAGTGTCAAGTAAGTAAGTAACCGAAATCTAAGTACGGCGTTTTGGTGTTACGCTGTTCGCGTCCGTACGGCGCTGTTAGCCGCCTATCACCAACATTCGCAGTCCTACAGCGCCGATCGGCGTCGGCGAGAGCTGTACGTCTAGTGCGCTCAAGTCGATCATGCAGTAGTTAACGAATTCGTTTGAGAGTTATCGCAAAATTGTATGAAAACTGAGACAGCGCCGCCAGCGGAACGTTTGTACAACTGCCGTGCAAACGTTCCGCTCTTAAATGAATTCGTAAACGACTGCATGATCGTTTTCATTACACTAGAAGCTCTGTTCACCCGACTTAACGGCCGTTTGCGGCCTGACGGACGTCTCGACGGCCGTACAGAGCTCGAGAGTGCCGATTGCCGCTGTACAGGGTTGCGACGGCAGATCGCAGGCGATCGGTCGTCTCGACGGCTGAACGTCGGCGTTCAGCCGCGTAGACCGCCGATCGGCTAAATGCGTATAATAGTGTGGTGTAAAACACTCGGTGAAAACCAAATCAGCGTCGATTGGTTTGGTTAGACCCTAATCTACGAAATTTTCAACTGCCTAGCTATCACGGTTCTTGAGATATAACTCGCAGAATGATGATCACTAAAAACGGCCAAAATATCTCATTTTTTCTATGGGAGGCCCCCTTAATTATTATTATTACTGTTTTTATTTTAGTATTTGTTGTTATAGCGACAACAGAAATACCTACATCATCTCTCAAAATTTAAATTGCCTAGCTCTTACAGTTCTTGAGATACAGCCTGGTGACAAAGGGACAGACGAACAGACAGACAGATAGACAGACATGGAAATATCAGTAATCGAGTCCCATTTTCATCCTTTGGGTACGGAAAACAAACAAAACTTCGCAATTTTAATAACAAAATTCTTAATGTCGAGTTGTTGATAATGAGCTCAATTTGTAAAAAACATAAAATAAAATATTAAATGGCAAGCAAACTTGGCAAGTGTTGCACCATTTTAAAATCTTGATTAAATGCGCCATCTTTTGAAATAACTTGCCAAGGGTAGTGTAGTACTTTTTTTTTACAAAATGAAGAGTCAAATTTACCAAACAATATTTTCGTGAACCATGACTCTCTAAAACTTGACTTATTTTATTAAATTACCGATGTTTTTGGCATCAATTTGTGGTTGCGAGTAATAGTGTAGTTAATTAAGATCACAAAATTAAAAAAATCCCAGCGAAATAGCGACACTGGTGATCACAGGACTTGAGAGTACGACTGAGGGTGGCGATTTTCAACTCTTTTGAAAAAATGCCTATTATTCCTGAACCGAGTGACATAGAATTTATTTTTTATTTTTCCCGGAACCAGTGTAGCCTGGACTTTCATCCGGTCCCAAATTATCGTTGAGTTCTGGGACACCCTGTATACAAAGAATACTACAATTCATTGCGTGCGATACGTCCGATGCGTACGATACCGACAAGTGGACGCTTAGCATTACAGTCAACAAACTATTGCCCGCGACTCTACATTTTGACAGCTCTTGCTTGGAGGTGTGTATGCATTATCAACCCATTTTATGCCACTGACGCCGATTGGCGTCAAAATCATATGCATTAAGGTAGTCGGCATTGAAGTGTTAAATATAAACATACATTCATACATGCATCACGCCTGTATTCCCAAATGGGGTTGGCAGAGCATACGAAATGCTACGTAAACAAAACCATAACAATTTCACGATTCGTGACCACTTCCATTATATTTTAGGGTTTATGTTATGTGAGCAAGTATACTCAGCCCCGGATCTAGGGGGGGGCAACCGGGGCACCTGCCCCGGGCGGCAGTTTCAGGGGGCGCCTAAATGCCACCTATTATACATTAGTGTTAATCAAACGCTCACGAGAGGGGGCGCTATATCAAGTTCTTGCCCCGGTTCGAAAAAATCGTAGATCCGGGGCTGAGTATACTTAATAGTTAATAGTGACAAGTTGCTAGCCTATTAAAATATACCTTAACCTAAATCCTCAGATATAACGACATCCACAGAAGAAAAAGAGAGGTTTATTTTAAGCCCGACACCACACGGCAAAGGTTCAATAATGGCTTAAAAGTTAAAACGGCCAAAGAAGCTAAAACCACACAGCATGACGTGACAAATAGGTTTAAAACAGTAATATTCATAACAGCAATGCTTACTGCCAGTCTTGCGGAAGGAGTGCGGCTCCCCATGATTAAATAATTTTTCAACGGCTGCAGCAATCAATCAGAATTTTTGTTGCTGAGCGCCGTGCCGCAATAGCTTACCGTGAAACGGGGTGAGAGGGGACAGAGCTTTTGGACGTCGATAAAACTTAATACTTGCCTTTTATGCAAACTTCATCTTATTAATATTAGTTTCATTAAAAAACTAGCGACCAGCCCTAGCTTTTCATTTATCTCACGGGTGCAATGCCGATTACGACGTGACAACATTTTTTTGTCTTTTGGCTTTTATACATACAAATAGGTAAATAGTTTTTTTGCTATTCAGTCATTGGAACAGGCGAATTAAAACTGAAATATTTATTTATTTATATTTCCACGCTTTATATTTCTTTCCCTACATAAGAACCTTCTGACAATAAAAAACCCAACCTTAAAAGAAATAGTGAAAACGTTTACGCGTGGTGCTTTGGAAGGCTAAAGGAAACAAGGATTTATTTTTATATGTATCTACAGACAACAGTCGTTTTGTATTATTTTGATAATCTTAGGTAGTTCTGTTTTATAACTTTAAAGATAATAGCAGAACAGTAAGAACATCCTACACAGTAGTTAAATCAACTGTCTCGACTCTTTTAAATTATGATCTGTAACTCCATATAAAATTCATTTCACTTCTTTGTCAATGCTACTCTTCCTTTTATAACCCAACCACCCTCACAATCCCTACTCACCCCATTGTGCGGTAAGTCATCTTCTTGCAACGTTTTATAGGTTAGTAAACATGTTTCAACTTTCTTAAATCAACAAACAGTCGATTACTTACTCGCAATATCTATACTTGTAGAGTCGTTCAGGATTTGCATGGTTCTACTTATCCATGGTCAACGATAAATTGGTGGGTATACCAAGAGAGCAAAAGCCATATTTAAGTAAGGGTAACACCTAGATTGAATCTAGAGAGGAGCGAAGGATTCCAGGACCGCAATCCTTCGTTAAAATTTAGAGCCTAGAGCTTAGCGAGGGATGCAATCGATTTCATAGAACTGCTAATAATCCTATGTGGTATCGGGATAGAATATCACTTCTCCATTTAATACGTGGATGTCGTAAGAGGTGACTAAGGAAGGTTTAAGTATAGTATACTTGTCACTATTTTTAACCGACTTCAAAAAGGAGGAGGTTCTCTCTTTTTTTTTTTTTTTTTTTTTT
>BHDV01031119.1:63816-102161 GCA_005406045.1 Adoxophyes honmai
AAAAAAAAAAAAAAAAAAAAAAAAAAAAAAAAAAAAAAACCTGTGGTCCGCGGACCCCTGGGGGTCCGTGAGCATATATTAAAGGCTCCGCGGTCCCATATATTATGCATCCATCTTACCAACCAAGTGTCGCGTCACATCATCGGAACTCACGGTTTGGTACGCTCAACTGTTTGTATCAACTTCAACTGTTCTTCAAGTCGTCTATGACAGCTGATGTCAGCTGGTGTGACGTCATAGACGACATGAAAATCACTGCGTATTCAACCGAACGTTCGCGGCGCCATACGTTTCGCAGATATGTCGCATTTCAGGTGAAACCAAACGAGCTATTTTGTGAGTTTTGAGTCGCGTATTTTTGGTCACTTATGTTCAATTGAATTTACAACTCATTTTACGTCCTCATGTGCCATCGACTGCGTTTTTGTATGAAACCGAATGCAGCAGAATTTTGGCGGCCGAAATTCTGCTAGGTACTCACGGCTTTATTAAAGTGGGCGGCATTAAACTTTTCAAGATTTTAAAAGGTGGATACCTACCCCCACTTTTTGCGATGCGCGAATTTCCTTTCTCTCTGAAATCATGCCATCTAACTTGCCGGGGACTATACTATAAATATCACCTGTGACACCACGTCGTTGCAGGTGGACTCCGTGCGGCACGTGTCGTGGCAGGCGCAGGTGCGCGGCCGCAAGCGCTGGCAGCTGGCGCCGCCGCCCGAGTGCCTGTTCGCCTGCACGGGGCTGAGCTTCACCGTCGCTCCCGGGGAGATACGTACGTCGCGTTATCTCGCAGATTAAAGACCGGTCGCGGAACATAGAGAATTTTGAATTTTATGCAGCCTCTCGCAGACTAAAGACTGTCGCGGAGCACAGACAAATATATCTGTCAGTGTGCAATAATATTGCCCTCACGCTCGCACTTGAACTTGCGACGTACTGTGCGAGCGTGAGGCCAATTTAACTGTACGCGTGCGACATAGATAGCAACGGGTCAATGCTCGAATTTCTCTGTGCTCCGCGACCGGCCTTTAGACTTAAGCTCCGAACGCACTGTAGCATTAGCAACCCTAGCACCACCTATCGTCGAGTAGTACAACTTCTACAAATGTCATCTACGTCATATCATGACAATAATGCGGCGCTTAATCACGTTCGATTTTAATTAAATACCTCGACTTTCCGGCCGCATTAGTGACTGTGGTCACGAGGACACTGAAGTAGGGCATTACACTACATTAAAGCCACGGATACATTAGGGGACAAATGTGCCGCGACACGTGTCGCGCGACATGTCGTGCGAAGTAGCACGACTTCGCCGGACTTAACCTTTTGACCGCCAAGGCGCGAAGTGAAACGCTGTGCTCCTAACGCCAAAGACGTGAGTCGGCTCTTAGATAATGCTTGTTTTTTTTTCGAATGGTGCTGTATTATTTTATTTAAATTAGGTATAATAAATGACTTACACTACCTATAAATAAATTAAATCTAGAAAAAATGTTGCAGCGTTTTTATATTTCAGTTCTTTCGCAATAACTTCGACGCACCATTTAGCGTCGTGGCGTCACGGGCACTGACTTGCGATGACGTGATATGGCGTCTTTGGCGGTCAAAAGGTTAATAATTAATCCGCGTATTTAATACACGTGTCGCTACTTCGCTCGACATGTCGCGGCACATTTGTCCCCTAATTTATCTTTTGCTTGAGTCGCTAGACTGCGATTGCATTTACTGTATGCTTGGAATCGAGTTAACAGCAGTTTCTGTTGCAGTGGTAGTGGACACGAACCGGTGGTACCACCGCACCACAGTGCTTCCCGGAGACATCAGCATCACCATCGGAGCCGAATACGACTAAACTAATTCTCCGAATACCCTTTCAGATGTATTTTTATGCGTTCTAAGAATAATTTATCACTTAGCGAGACTTGTGATGGGAATACTGTGTGGTGTTAAAATAATACCTCTCCATTTCTTCCGAAAATGTCATAAGAGGCGACTGAGGAGAAATAGGTCTAGGTGTGGTTTAGACGGCAGGCTATCGACCTGTCACTATTATACCTGTTCCATCTGTTGTACCACGTTTTGTGCGTTCAGCCTATTCCGTTAATTATCTCGACGTTTCGGCCAAGCGTCACAGCGACCGTGGTTACGAGTAGACTAAAATGACGTCGACGATCATGTAGACGAGTAAACGTTGAGGTAATTAAAACTATAAAAAAATAAGTCCTGCTAAGTGATAAATATGATTAAGAATCACGAAAGTTTAAAGTAGAATGTATCTGAGAACACAGCAGTGCTACGCCAAGTCTGCGCAGCTGAAAGCTTTCCATTCTCGAATAGCTTATGACTAGAGACCGGATTATATGCAATTGCATATATGCATATGCATTTGCATATTTTAGCCCATTTCGAGGGTTATTGCATATTTGCCGAAAAATTCGGATGATGATGCATATTTTCAGTATTTCGCACTATTTTTGGAGGGAAAATAGCACAAAACCGCCGATTTAAATCGGTAAATGTAGACTGGTGTTTATCTGATTAGGAAATTGTTTTCAATCGTTGATTCAGACACAAAATTTTCTCGAAACACCGGGGCCAATCCCAGATTATCAATGTGTTTTTTTTTCATGTTAGAAATCAAGTACAAAATGTTACGGTAATTGTTAATTGACACACAATTATACATGATTTATGTTTCATTTTACAACAAAAAAATGTAAAATTTATTTTTTTACTAAAATATTTTGCATATTTTGACACTTTTCATGCATATTTAGAGCATTTTTTGTGCATATTTGCATGCATATTTCGAGATTTTTATGTTGCATATAATCCGGTCTCTACTTATGACTATAAGGCTCAATAAAACTCTGTTCTGCATACTACATAAACATTTATTCATAAATACCTACGCAACATGTGTGTATCGACCTAGTGGAATGACAAGTCGCCTCTAAGCGCGTCTACCGTACGAGAGAGCTCTTAAACCAATTATAAAAAATTAAGTACACAAGGGGTTGCAAGAATAAAAAATTATGAATTCACACATTTATTGCCTAAAAAATCGCAAATAAAAAAACACATGTACACAATACAAAAATTTGTTTTAATCGTACCCTTTTTCGAGTAACTGGCAAATACTAAGCTTCAAAAATCCTATGAAAATGCATATCTGATTTCTCAAAATGATTCATCAATAAATACTACGCTAATTTTAATACACTGGCAACATTGAGCTACCGATGTCAAACGTACATAGATATTTAAGTTCAAAACACGTACTTACCACGTCTAAACTGATTAAAGGGTACATTCTTACGCAATCTCTTTTCGACAACATGGCGGCATACTAGAAACAGTAAACGACACTACAACACGTAAGGGATTACACCGAATGGCACAACAAGAGTCAGACAATAAAATGGAATCAACGCACGTTGCTGTGAAGTTAATGTTTCTTAGTTTTATACCGGGGCTGTTACACATTTCTTAGAACATTTCCAAACTTGACCTTTAGCTGAGTGAGTTTCAAAAGAATTGTACATAGTTAAGAGGAAATGGAGCGGTCATATTTTGTATGGAAACGTAGTCCCCTGATTCCTCGCTGGATATTACCCGTAGAACAATGATTTTTTACATCAACAATCTAATGATATATTAGCATGTTCCTATGTTTTCCTTTTTTTCTTTATTGAATTATTAAAGGAGATATTAACCTTCAAAAACATGAAAAATTGGTAAGTTTTTTCCGTCGTGTTCAAACCTCTAGAAACCAATTTTAACACAATTATATCAAAATATAAGAACATAGAAACACAGTTATGACATTTCTTAAACATTTCATGAAAAAACATATTTAATCGGTTAAGTTTTGGAGAAGAAATCAGGGGACTACGAAACGTTGTTTTTGAATAATTTTCATAGGTATTTTCGGTCCGAGCTGTAGTTGTTCTTATCGCACTCGACGTCGTCTGGGCAGGTCACGGCGCGACAGTAATAGATTTAGCAAATACCTATTTTTCAATTCCCTCGACTGGCATATTTCCTCTTAAGGGCTTTAATAAAAACAAAAGTTAATTGATTCTTTTGTGTAACGATAATTACCCATACATTTTGTATAGGTAATTTTCGTTACACAAAAGACGCGATCGTGATTTTGTTTTTATTAACCCTTAATTTATGTACAATTTTTTTGAAACTCACTCAGCTAAGTTTTCTTTGTCTTAACAGTTTTTGACCGTGCATCTTGAACATTTTATTAAAAGACAAAATCAAAAAGCCGCATTTGCCGGCTTAGCACAACAAACCGCGAGTAACCTGTAAAACTTTACCTGTCACTGACAACTAGAAACGTCAGAAAGTAACAGGTACTTTCTTGTGTGCGAGATTTCCGTAAACCTGTGCTAAACCTACAGGCGCTGATTATGAATGCAAACATGATCACAGCAGCTTAAGATTTTCAACTGCGCTTCAAAAAAATAGTTGCTTAAGAGTTTCAACTGACACTATCAGCTTCGAAAAAATAGTTTCCTAGAGTTTCTTCAGTAAGGTCAAGATATGGATGTTGTCAGCCCGCGCCGCGTATTGTCAGTTTACTCCTCGCCCTGTCCCGCCGAGTCCAGGATGATCTCGAAGGAGAACGGCTGGAAGAGGTAGCCCTCGCCGGCGTAGAACTTGCTCTGGAACTCGACCCTGGAAGACGAGATCACATTTGAATGTTGTTATTTACACCAAATTAAACAAATGATTTACTAAAAATTGGTTTTGCGTAAGCTAAAGCTAATACATTAAACTACCGTGAGACTCACTCATGTTGAAAATTATCGGATAACTCACGTCAACTAAAGCTAGTTTTTTTACACGAAAGCACTATACCACGACGCTAGAGGTCAAGATCGCTTTCTTCCGTGAAACCGATGAAGATTTTTAGCGCGTTAGACAATAGCCTTGCAGATCAGCGCTCCTCATTAAGGGCGGCCACATACACCAGAATTCTGTTACGGAATTTAACGCAGTCAATCCATATAAATCATACACTCGGAATATCGAACGCAGTCAATCCATATAAATCTATGGACCAGCCACATACAAACAGCAGTTTTCCGCTCGAAATTTATTCTGATTCATGAGGGCTTATGTACTCCGAATCCCACATTCGTAATAGAAACGTATTTGTGTGGCGCATTTACGGAATTCCGAGTGTATGTGGCCGCCCTAAGGAATGGCTTTTGGGAATCACTATAGATGGTATAGTCGTGGTAGTTACCAGTGCAGACGCAGCGTGTGCAGGAAGGCGGACAGCCCCTCCATCAGCACCAGGATGGACACGGAGATGGCGGCCCAGCCCGCGAACACTACGTACAGGAAGATGCCGCCGCCGAAGCCGGTCGACATCAGACCTGGACACAGACAGACAAAATAAGATACATAATACATAAAAATCACCCCTTTGTTCCCAAATGGGGTAGACACAGCACACGAAACGTGAAATAGACATATTCATGATTATTACTATTTCACGCTTCGCAGCCACTTCTAGCATAATTTTGGATTTGAAAACAGATGTAAGAAGTAGTAACCTATTTCTTTAGTCCCATTCTACGACATCCACGGAAGAAAGGGAGAGGTTTTTAGCTATAATTAATAACTTATATCTTTGGTGTTTGTTAGTGTAGTTGATTCTAACCATAATTCTAGGTCGATCATTGATACTAACAAATGGATTCGAATCTAAAATTGTTTAATTTAAAATTGAAATCGGTTCAGAAGTTTTTGCGTGAAAGCGCAACAAACAGACAGTTACTTTCGCACTTGTTATATTAGTATGTATTGTTACGGTTCATTGCGCTGGGTCGTGGCGCATCACTACAAGTGACGGACATCCCTGGCGCGTCGTTTAGAAAAATAAACAATTGACGTACGATTCAGCGCGAATACGGAGATTTTAATTTTAAGTCCATTAAAGTTAGTTAGGTGAGTAAACCGTTCTTATTAGTATGTATGTATGTGGGCCAATCAACTATTTTATGTCGTTATTCTGTCCCGTAAGTCAGGACACAACTGTGATAGAGTTGCTTAGAAAAAGGTTGTAATTTAGGTCCCGTTTTATGCTATAAAGAAATGGTTATAACTGTAAAAAAAAATTACAGCGGACTATATCCTACAAAATCACAATTTCACTCGGTGACTCAGACGACGTCACCATGACAACCAGGGACATAAAATATGACCCATGTATGTATGTATGGCACTGACCCTTCCGCAGCAGCATGTTCCAGGCCACCTCGGCCAGCTGCGCGTGCGCCAGCGACAGCGCCCACAGCCGCAGGTACGAGGCCGTGTGCGAGATGCTGCCCAGCACGTACTCGATCGTGTGGATCGCCTGGGAATTAAGACAGCTTAGTGTAAAACCGGCCAAGTGCGAGTCGGACTCGCCGTCGAAGGGACCCGTAAAAAAACCACTATTTTTGTATAGTGTCCTTTTCAACTGCGACACAATTTCAATCAGACAGGCGGGTAAAATGCGACATGAACATAGTTTGTAGGGTCGTTCTTTTTACTCACAATTTTAAGAGCACTTTTGTTTTTAGTCATAACATAACGTTGAAAATAGGTAGTCTTCTTAAATTGGCAACGTGTTGCGTTTTGTTGTGGTGTACCAGACAACATTGTGATAGAGTACATACTTTTATTTAATCTACCACTCTGTCACAATCTTATGTGAAAAATAAAACGAACAGAGGCCTTGACAAGTATACTGTGTTGATTATTTAAAAAATTTAAAGCCAACCCAGGACATGGACCATTCTAAAGGAGCGTCCCTTACAAAAAAGGACATATTTTTGTAGCCTCGTAAGTCCCCGTGTCCTTTATAAAGTACAAATTAAATAGTCAGTGTAACAGCCGAATACTTCATTAAGAACAAATTATTCAGTGGAAAATAAACTTAAAGATTAGGGTACTAAAATTCAACATTAAAAGACAGGAAATCTTTGTCTCGCCCAAAATTTTGAGGGTAGGTAAAAAAAAGTCCGTGCAGCGCACGTATTGTACCAGGCTATCAGAAAGTGTGAAGACGTTACCTGGTGTATGAAGACCTCGGAGATCTCCTCACCGTGGTGCTTTATTATTTAATTAATTTATGCAACCGATCTTCGAAACTTCGTTAGCGCGATGTAGAACACCTTCAAGTTAGTGGATTGACGATAGGTAGTGTAGCGCACATATTGTACCAGGCTATCAGAAAGTGCGAAGAGGTTACCTGGTGTATGAAGACCTCGGAGATCTCCTCGTCGTGGTGCTGCGCGGGCACGGGCGCGCCGCCCGCGCTGCCGTTCTCGGCCGTCGCGCCCTCAATGCTAGTGTGGCCGGAGCGCTGAGGGAAGGCTCTTTGTTAGCTATGCTCGCCTGGTACCTCGCGGTTCAATTGTAAGTAAAGTAAATAGTAAAACCTAATTTTCCAAAAGGATACACGAAATACAAATGAAATGGCAAAGTAAGGCGAACTTATCCCTTAATTAAGGGATCTCTTAGAGCCAACCTTTGAGTGGCAGAGAGGAAAGTTAATTATTGAGACCGGCAAAAAAGTGAGGCTAAAATAATCATTTTTATTTTTTTAAACACAACTTTAGTTTAAAGTGTGAGTTGATTTAGTCATTTTGTACCTAAGCCTTGGGCGCAACGATATCTATTTAACCTATGTTTGACAAAAAACTGGTTTGATTACATGTAAAAATGTCTTTTTTGAGCACGAATCGCAAAGGTGTAGACTTGAAATAATATTCTATGTTATTATTGCAAACATAATGTGAAAAACTGTAAAATCTTTCATATCTTATGGACTACGTTTGTATGAAACTCACCTCCAACTGTCCAAGCAAGAAATGCGAAAAGAAACAAATTGTATTTTAGGTAATTTGTTAATTGCAATAGAAGCAGATGAATAATCTCCTAACATACACACAAAAGTAGTAGTAGCGTTAAATAATAATCCCATCAAAAACATTAATGTGAAATGAGACCCATGTTCAATATTATGACATATGCCTTGATTGTTCATTTCATCGACAAAAGAAGTGAGATCTAAATGGGTACCAAGTTCAATGATCAATCCTGAAATATATTTAACACATTCGCGTCCGGCAACGTTTCACTGAGCCCTTAAGTTATGGCGGGCGAAATTATCGTGGTCAGGAGTACGAACAACATGGTCACAGTCACAGATATGTGTCACTGGCATAGGAGTAAGAATTTTTTTGGTCACAGACGTTGTGTCACCGGACGCGAACGTGTTAATATTTGTACAGTATTGCAGCCTAAGGCCTGACTTGGCTAGTTCTCTACGAACTTTAACTTGAGCGTAAAACAGCAAGATGTACTCACAGCGCGTCTCTTCTGCTCCCGCATGATGAAGTAGGGTTTCCCGAAGAGCATCACGGGGATGCAGAGCAGAGCCACGATCACGAACAACTGCCGGAGATACCCGAACGTCAGTATCATGCATACATACATTTGTGTTAATCCTGGGTATCATCCCTGCATATCTTACTAATATTATAAACGTGAAAGTTTGTGAGTATGGATGGATGGATGGATGGATGGATGGATGGATGGATGGATGGATGGATGTATGGATGGATGGATGGATGGATGTTTGTTACTCCTTCACGCAAAAACTACTGAATGGATTTTGATGAAACTTTACAGTAATGTAGCTTATACATCAGAATAGCACATAGGCTACAATTTATAAATATTTTATTTTGAATTTTCCAAAATATGACGATAAGTGTAGAGAAAGGAGGAAAAAATCTACTTTCTGCTGGCTATTCTGGCGGACGCTTCCTACTAATAATTTCAAAATCTCTTCTGTGTTAGCCCGAATTTAACGCGTGCGAAGCCGCGGGCAAAAGCTAGTCTATAATATTAGGGGCGACATACACTGAATTCTGTTTCGGAATTTCGATTCCAAGTTACGACTCGTAATATCGAATGCAGTCAATCCATATTCTATGGACCAGTCAAATACACACAGTAGTTTTCCGTTCGAAATTTAATCTGATTCGGAATTCCGTACGATGGCCTATGCATTGAGAATCCCGTATTTGTAATCGAAACGTATTTGTGTGGTGTATTTACGGAATACCGAATCGAAATTCCGAAACGGAATTCCGAGTGTACGTGGGAGTAAAATTTAAATAACAAGTAAAGAAGTAAATCAAGTGATCATGATCAAATAGGATTTTGTTTCTATGCATAAGACTTAGATCAGAGGTTGCCAACCTTTTTTTCATAGACCCCTTTCTATTTTTTTTTTCGGAATGGTGGTTTTTTTTTGGGAATGAAAACTATTTCTACCAACACCAGCGTGGACCCCCATCTCCCATGGTCCCCTGGGGGTCCAACCTGGACCACTGGGCACCTATAGCACTTTTTTTCTTACCTTCTGTATGGCCATCTGTCCGAAAAACATGGTGTCATTGCACTCCGGGCGCGGGTTCTCGTCGTGCTTGAACAGCATCATGTTGATGAACGTGATCAGGATCGAGGGCGCGCAGTAAGCGCTCGTCTTCACGTTATCTGCAGATAGACCCAGCGTCAGAACCTTATGTCCACACCGGAGAAAGGATAGGTAAAGGCAAGCGGGTAGTGGTAAAAAGAGACAGCAATATTGTGCCTAAACATGTTATGAAATTTTACCACGCGCTATTCGGTGATGGAAAACATCGCGAGGAAAAGTGCACACAACGATGAAGTAATTCAATGTTGTGTGTGAAGTTCTGGATCCACACTGGGCCCGCGTATGCACTATAGCCCAAGTCTACTCATAATGAGGAATCCTGTGCTCAGCAGTGGGACGTAATAAAGGTGGATTATTATATCCGTCTTTGGGAACTTCATTTGCACCTCATCAGCTAAAGATACTCTGACGCTCACCAAAGTCCGGCGGGCTGGGCCCGTAGTGCGTCCACTTGATGAACATGAGCAGCACCATGTAGAAGAACAGGAGAATGAGGAACGTGATCTGAGGGATGAACTCCACGTAGATGCTGATGCGACGCTTGAAGTACCTTGAAAAAAAAAAATTTTTTTTAGCCCGACAAAGTTAAAAATCACGTCAGGTAAGTTTCACTCACCTTGTAATGCGACTAAAATAGAAAGTGTCGTATTTAATGTAGCAACACATACCTAACCTTACGTGATTTTTGGCTTTGTCGGGTTGGCTTTGTTTGTTTACCTTTTTTTAAGTACCTATAAATCTTAACCATAATAAGAAATTGTATAAACACCGCTTACTGGCTTTACTTGATTTTAATTCGCGCGGCGGCGACCGGCGTCCGCTCCGCGCGCACAAGTGCACACGCTCACGGACTATTCATAATACTGGTACAGTTTTCCCAAGAAAATAACTCCGATCGGCTGTTACCGTCTGCGCCGAGAGGGACAGAACGATATCCGAGAGTAGCCGAACGTTTTAAGAGTCAGGACTTCCATCCTAGCTAATGGAATCAGTTTGAGTGGCTGATCATTACCAACATGACGAACCAAACGGGCGGCTGTCATGTTGACGTGACATCTATCAATCAATAACCAAAAACAACGCAAGAGTTTAGCGCGCGAAAGTCTCTTTTATCATTATTATTATTTTGGTAATACTGTAAGCTAAGTAAAACCGTTTAATATGTAATAAACTGTACTGACGTTTTGTTTTAGTATGATGGTAATGATCTGCCACCCAAAGTCCATAGAAAAGGTTTTTTGTTCCTAGTTACGCCAGCCTGGACGTATGTCATGAGTCATCTGTCTGTGACATCAATCAATAACCAATCAAAACTCGAGTGTTAAAAATCTTTTTTATCATTGGTAGATCGAAATTTCCCGCGTCACAAAACTCGTCAACTGCGCAGGTATGTCCAGAGGAATTCTTAGTTCGGTAATACTGTAGCGCTAACGCCTAGTTCGGACTAGGCTAGTATTTTAGAGTTGTGAGTATTTTAGTAACTAAACGTAGCTGAAAATTAGAACATCGCGGACTCGCTGGCCGCGGCGGGTGGGTAAATATTCGGGCGTTTGAACCGCTGTCATTATTCTCAACACTTTTTTATCAGATTCTTTGAAAAGTGTGTATGTAATAGTGTAGCGTGTGCCTATTTATATGGCACAGATACTATATAACGCACTTATTGTGCCAATTTCTTAAGAAATCTGATAAAAAAGTGTTGAGAATAATGACAGCGGTTCAAACGCCCAAATATTTACCCGGGTGTCCGGAGCATGCGTACTCGGCGGAAGTCCGCGTCAGCTGGCGTAAGCGTAGATTGTGAATCTTGTGACCCGTGTACTCACAGATGGTTCCAGAGCGACATGCAGACGCCAAACAGCATGTGGAAGACGCCGATGATGATGGAGATCTTCATCTTGTACGCGTTCATGAAGATGATCTTGTTGGCTTCGGCAAGCTGAGGACAGAAACGGCGCGTTTACATACAATTATCACAATACAGATAGGAACAGAAGTCTGCGTACGAGCAACGCACATAGTTACGGCTCACAGACATGATATGTGCATAACTCTGTCCCTCCATTCTCGTGGAATTGAGTATTTTTAAATATTAGCTAAAGCACTTATGAAGTTTTTGAAACTTTTACTTTATTCTTATTCAGCAGGAGCTGTGTGTGTCTCAAAGTTTTTTCTATTGTGTTACCATTTTCTATGCACTTTCACACCAGAAGAAGTAAAAAAAAATCATGTGAAACTTTTTTTCTGCCGTAAGTCGGCGGTTAAAGTTTTAGGCGACAAGCTAGCAACCTGTCATTTACCCACTCAAAAAAAACTTAAGTGGCTGTAAAAGTAGCTACGAAACTCGAAACACTCATCCTGGCTTTGTTGTAGCGCTTCATGAACTCCACTACTACCCCGTTTGGGAACAGGCCAAAATTAGCGGCAAAAATTAAAAAAAAAAATCCTGAACTGTCTCAATCTAGCCAGCTGTATTGCCAACTCACCTGCCAGACGGGATCGATCCCAAACGGATACGGCTGCTGCAGATAATCCTTGGAGTCAGGGTTGAGCTGAAGAACAGCGTTGTTCTGTAGAGTGGACAGGTCGTAGTTGCTCCGCCACGCCGACCCGAAGATGTTCAGCGATTTGGAGAATATGTCGTTGTATATCAGGCCGGTATACATGGAGAATAGACCCATGAGGAGGATGATGTAGCGCCCGCCGAAGAATATCGTCCATATCTGCGGAGAACATGGTGAATTAGAAAAAAAAATCGGTTTTCTGTAAAATCGGCTTACGGACGATGGTTGAACGTGACAACGTCATAAGAAAATACTGATGTAATGGTTCCATTTTCCAAAAGAAAATTTTTGATTTTATTTTATTTTGAATGAATTACTACAGTATATTCATTCAATATTATAATAAAATTAACATATTTTATAGCATGCATTAAAAAATACAAAAGAACTCTTTCGAACCGAATTTGAACCAGTGACCTATTCCTCTACAGTCCACCGTTCTACCAACTGAGCTATCGAAGGCTGAGAATTGGAGTTGAAATTCTGATAAACTTTCTGCAACATAATTGGTTTAATGGGTCGCCTCAAATCGATGTCATCGAGGTAACGCCGCATACGTCATGTTTTATCGTGCGTGCAGCCGGCTCCATCGAATTATAAGACGTTGTCACGTCAAAACCTGTTACAAATTGAAATAGGGATGTCGACTGGATTAAAAATATGTACCTAATTCTTATTAGTCTGCTACTTAGATTATAGTCGTCTACCCTTTTGTAAGGCACATGGAGGTACTCAAAAAGAACTAGTTACAAACTGAAATTAGTAGTTTTCCTTGAGCGTCACTGCCCATACATTTACATTGAAGCGACTAAGCACCAACTAGTTAGTAAATTAACTGCAATTAATAGCGAAACAGAACACTTTTAGAAGATTGAGGAGGAGAAGCACCTCAAGATCGAAACAAAGGAATAAAGGCGTATAGAAACGGGCGCGTCGCTGGACGTCCACCTATCAAGACATCGCTCACTAGACTATACAAAATGTATGGGTAATTGTCGTTACACAAAAGAATCAATTAACTTTTGTTTTTATTAAAGCCCTTAACTATGTACAATTTTTTTGAAACTCACTCATAGACCGATAGGTACTTAAAGATGGTAAACAATCTTGACATGTCTTTTTATTGAAATACACAGTCTAAAAATGAAAATCGTTACAATATACAATTCAATTATGAAAGTAAATGATTTTTTCATACCTAAATTGTAAAATGTAAAGATTTTGATTTATAAAGTGTATGTTTAAATAACGTCAAGATTGTTTACCATCTTTTAAGTACCTATCGGTCTCTAGTATAGGACCGCCTATCTTCAACAAAGGATAGATAAGGCTATACGTACCTCGCTGTCGATCTTCTTAGCCTGTAGAGGCTTCTCCTTGTAGCACATCCAGAAGCCGAAGGCGGCCATCAGCGCGCCGTGGCCGAGGTCGCCGAACATCACGGCGAACAGGAACGGGAACGTGATGATGGTATACGGCGCTGTCAACAAACGGGATCTCATAGAACCATGGACTTGTATCGAAATAGATGACTCAAGTGTATGTACTTCGCGTGCCAAAAGGGAGCCAAAAGGAAGAGCAATGCTCTTCCTTTGACGCGATTTCATTAAGTTTTGTACCACTTAGATTAGGTTTAGCTGCCTAGAGACAGGACAATTTCAGTAAGGCGGCGACACCTTTGAATCGGTTTCACTCGGACTGTCAATTCCCATCACTAAAGCGCTCATGTGACGTTACATTAAGTAGAGAAAAAATGGCACGCTTAGTTTTCATCATATACAGGAACTCACGTATCCATTTAGATATAAGTCTGTGTATAGTACAGTGATTTTTAAAGGGGTTACGACACCTGGGGTCGTGGAACCCCTACTAGGCGGTCGCGAGAGGTTTCAGAATTAAGTAAAAATAATACAAAGAAATTATTATAATGAACCAGTTACGTTTGAGTTGCACAATTTGCCACTATGAATCGAAGTACCAGAAATCAACTACTAAAACGCTGGTAAGTATAGTATAGACTATAGCTTGATAAGAAATATCAATAAAAAAAAATACTCATAAGCTAAACAGTAGATAAAGGGCGGTCGTAGAGCATAGAAAAATTCTAGCGTTGACCCAGTGCGACGCACGTGCTCATGTGCGAGCGTGAAGAGAATATTATATAGCGACAGAGACAGACAGCAGCGGGTCAAAGCTCGAATTTCGCAATGCTCCGCAACCGGCCTTTAGATTAAGCATAGAGTTGTGCTGTACAGTGACTCACCAGGGTTGACCTCGCGGTAGGTGGCGACTCCGTACGCGTAGATGAGGTGCTGGAAGGCGGAGGTGAACTTGTTGGTGCGATTGTACGTCGGCGGGTCCTCGGCCGTCTCCATGCGGTTCAGGATCGGAGGCACTGAGCTTCCACTGCGTTCCTGTGGAGGTCATTAAACAGGTTAATATTGACGCTAAGAAGCCCTCAACTACGTAGTATTCAGAGATCCTTACTAGTAAATGCGAAGGTAATGTCTGTCTATTTGTCGTGGTTTCACATGAAAAGTACAGAACTGATATGAATGAAATTTGGTACACAGATAGCCTAGAGTCTGAGAAACGACATGGGGTACTTTTGAATGCAAAATGAAATGCACGCACATGAAAGGGTTCCGTAGTAGCTAAATTTCATTTTGCGGTTGACTCCATACTTTTCGTTCCGACGGCTGTAACTACATAAGTTAGTCGAGCTGTATAAACTATGATACAGAGTCCGCTATAGTTTTAATAATTTTAATTGAACCTTACTTTGAGATAGGTAAATGCTATTTTTTTCCAGAATTATTTTAGTAATATTTCAAAGTTACGGTTGGATGGACACCTCAAATTTTAACTTTGTTTTAGATTAGGTATCTTAAGGCGCAGCGCAGACGACAGAGTTTTGTGCGATCGAGTCTGCGCAGCAATAAATTCTCTGAATGGCGCGCTGACAGTTTCCACGAAACTCTGAATGGAAATTCCTGGCAACTGTCAGCGCGCCATTCAGAGAATTTATTGCTCCACAGACTCGATCGCACAAAACACTGTCGTCTGCGCAGCGCCTAAGACTGGGGGTTTGATCTACATAGTTTCAAAGCAGTTTTGTTGCATTTTGACACGTTCGCGTCCGGCAGCGTTTCATTGAGCCCTTAAGCTATGCCGGGTGAAATTATCGTGATCAGGAGTACGAATAACATGGTCACAGATATGTGTCACTGGCATTGGAGTAAGATTTTTGATCACAGATGCTGTGTCACCGGCGTCGAACGTGTTAAAAGACCACATAAGCGTCACTCACCGTCCCCCTCCTTAGAGCCAGCTGGATCGTCTCCATGTCCAGCGCCGGCACCCAGCACTCGGCGATGAGGCACTTCTGCGTCACGTCCAGGTTGAACAGGTTCAGCGTGTGGTAGATCGCCTTGATCTTGCGGACCTTGACGAACCAGTTCTTTATGTTCTTGGCTGCGGCGACTAACACGCGGTGACGGTGGTCTTGCGTTTGGCCCAACACCTGGAAGATTAAGTCGAGTTAGCTCAACGTACAATCACGTCTGTGTTCCCAAATTGGGTAGGCAGAGCACACGAAATGTGACATAGAAAAAACTATTATTCAATGTTTTGAACTGTCCTCACTCATATTTATATGTACGCGTGCTCTGTTTCAGTCAACTTGTGACCACGGTCCAGGGATCGAATACCGGTATTATTTTCATACAGTTATACCGGTATTTAATTTCGGTATCTTAGTTGTTTTTGTATATTACGAGGGCCACACTGAAAGTTTTTAGAAAATCAAAAACTAATCATAGTATCAAGATATTTATATTATTATTGCTTTTCGAAATACTGTCCGTTTACATCAATACATCTCCTCATTCGATGGAACCACTGAGAAAAGCACTTTGCCCACTCGTCCTTAGGGGTCTCTTCGACGGCTTTTTCATAGGCAGTCACTGCTACTTTGACGTCCATAAAACGCTTTTCTCGAAGTTTTTCTTTTATTTTCGGGAATAAATAAAAATTGCACGGAGCAAGGTCGGGGTTGTTGGGCGGATGACCCAGTATTTCTGTTTCTGACGTCGCCAAATAGTCGGTTGTCTGCTTGGCCGTGTGCAGCGAGGAGTTTTTATGGTGCAGGAGGATCTTACTTCGAAGCCATTTCTCTCGAACTTTTTCCAAGACAAGTGGTAAACAATTGATACTATACCACTCTGCGGTAACTGTTTTTTTATTTTCTAAAATAATCATTGCGTAGTGGCCTGTCCTGCCGAAAAAAGAGGCTACCATCTTTTTGCCCACGCTGCGACCTCTCTTTTTTTCAGTGGGCAACTCCTCTAAAGGAAACACTCAATGACCAGATAATCTTTTAGTTTCGAGATATCAACAGAAAATCCAGCTTTCGTCATCTGTAACTGTATTGAAAACAGCGTTTGAGTCACCTCCGTCAAATCTCGGCAACATTTCACGGCACCAATCGATGTGGCGGAGTTTTTGAGCTTCAGTCAAATTGTGGGGTATCCACCGAGTACACAGCTTCCTAACCGCTAAATGCTCGTGTAGGATTTTCTGCATTTGACTCATACTAATGCCTAAGGTGGTCCAAATCTGCCGGTAGGTCATTCATTTGTCAGACTCTACCATGAGCCGCACGGCACTTGTGTTCTCGTCAGTACTCGCCGTAGAAGGACGTCCCTTACGAAAATCATCAGTCAGAGTATTGCGACAACATTTACACTTGTTAAACCAGTTGTAAATAGTGGCACGAGACGGAGCTGCATCATGAAAAACCATTCGAAGTCTTTCATAACTTTCTTGTTGACTTAAATGACACCGAAAGTCATAAAAAAATATAGCACGAAAATTTTCTCGCGTTAAATTCATTTTGACGTGAAACTAGCTGTTTTTAATTTGCCGCCAAATGGAAAAAACAAATGACAGTCGAATGAAATGTAGTCAATAATATTGGCAAAGAGTTCCATTTTTAAATTACGAATATATTTTTTTGTTGTATCGTTTCTAAGTGGGTAATTCTAAAAACTTTCAGTGTCGCCCTCGTATTGCAATTTTTCATTTAATATCGTAGTTTCGCAGGCTTACCTAAATACTATCTAGGAATACCCAGCTAAAATTCCGAATTAAAGGAGATATTTTATTTTTTATTAATACCGGTAACGATCCCTGCCACGGTCGCTGTAACGCGGCCGAAACGTCGAGAAGGTAAATAAATTAAATCGTGATTAAGTCCCGCGTACATATAAATAAAACCATTATTATCACTATATCACGCTTCGGTCGCCACTCCTAGCATAGTTTTAGGTTTGCAAAGATGGAAGAGGTAGAATAGTGACAGGTTGCTAGCCTGTCGCCTTAGGCATCCCTAAACCTATTTCCTTAGTCGCCTCTTACGACAATCACTGAACAAATGGAGATGTTATTTTCCGATAAATATTTCGTTATTTCATTTTTTTTTAGTGCAGCTAAAGTGTTTATGTACAGCAAAATGCTTTAATAGCACATTATTGTTAATCACGCGAATAGCGAGTCTCGCCATATCGGGGTCATGTCATATCGGCCATAAGCAAATGACATACGGCCGAGCCTTGTGCCTATCATTATAGGACAAGGCTCTGTGTAATGGCATCATTACCGGCGCACACGGCGCTATTGGGCCGTCATTGTTTCGGTAATTTTCAAACTTATTGTACTTACAACGCTGTTGGCTACTGGGTTTAAGTGTTGACTGACATTTTGGGATTTTGCTCGGTGACTATCAAACCCTAACAATTTTTTTTATTAAATTAATAGGCAATGATTTTCGTTGAATGTGGTGTCGGGTTCAGACTAGAACTTTCTTCTTCCGTGGATGTCGTAAGAGGCGACTGAGGAAATAGGTTTAGGTATGCTTTAGGCGACAGGCTAGCAACCTGTCACTATTATACCTCTTCTGTGTTTTTGAACTTAATTTAACTTTGAGCATAATTTTGCTAGAAATGGCTGTGAAGCGAATAGTCATACCTAATCATGGTCTTGTATGTGTCACGTTTCGTGTGCTCTACCTACCCCATTTGGGAACAAAAAGATGTTCTTGACGGGTTTCTGAGACCCGGGAAGCGAGTCTCCAAGAAGCGTGATGCGGGTCTCTAGGACCCGGGAGTAGGGTCTCTAAGACCCGGCACGCGGGTCTCTCAGACCCGAAACCTACAGATACAGTGACCAACCGTGTTCAGGTCCTCGATGCGAGTCATGACGCCCATGGCCATCTCCCTCCGGTCGGCCGGCGCCTCGGGGCAGGGGTACAGCGTTGCCCGGAAGCCCTCGCAGATCTTCTTCACGCGGGTCTTGAGCTGGTCGCCTTGGAAGAAGATGATGAACACCGACTTGTACACCTGGTCGGACTGGAAGGGGAAATTGATTAGAGCTGTAGTAGAGAGGAATGATAATTTTAAACAAAAAATAAACGACTTCAAATTAGCAATATCTTGAAAGTATTCGGTTTACTGAATGTAAATTCTTGACTTTATCAATAAATTACCGAAAGCACCCTACATGTCCCTATAACATTTGAAGATTTTACGAGTCAATCCAATTTGTTCTACTTCTGTTACAGAAGTTCTGTATAGCCAGTAGTCTAGTCACTAAATTACCCGCTATTCGACTAAAATACTAGCCCAGTCCTACGCATATAAGGCTTTAGTTACGGCGCTGAGTTAATGAAGACTCATTGCATCTACCCTAAAAAAAATGCCCAGAGCGGTCAGATCTCTAGACCAGTCCCGGCCACAACTGGGCCTATCTCATACAAAGATTAATTAGGTAGCCACTAGTCACTCACCGACGAAGGGTCCTCAAGCGGCGAGTCGATCTCGGCCTGACGCAGGAACACGTTGCCGCGGCACGCGCGCCAAAGCATCCGCTCGAACGCCGGGATTCGCTCGCGCAATATCACGCCCGCCACGAAACTGTTGGCAATAACACGTCAGAACGGGCGGTGGTTGTGTGTCTCTACACTTGACGCGATCGCCAATGGTCGACAGTACCGAGTGTCGTCGTTACGTTCAACACACGAGAGCGTTTGCGTTAAAACGCATCAGAGCGTCTACTGTGTTCAAATCGATCATGCAGTCGTTAACGAATTCGTTTGCGAGTTATCGCGGAATTGTAAGGAGACGTGGCGACCGCGGCAGTTGCGCGAACGTTCCGCTGGCGGCGCTGTCACAGTTTCTATACAATTTTGCGATAACGCGCAAACGAAATCATTATCATTATCGACTGCATGATTTTTTGAACACACTAGACGTACAGATCATGTCGGGTTGGCCCTTCTTGTGTAGACATAGCGTTTTCAATCGACTATTGGCGATTCTGCGTCGATTGTGTAGGGGAAACTTAGCCGCAATGTTGAAAGGTGAATCGAGTAGGATGTTGTGCCAGATGTTATCCCAATTCTGATTTATTTTCAGTTTATATTCCTCCATATCACCTTTAAACAGCGCGACTAAGTCATCAAATTTGAACCAGGTGTAGACGACAATGCATGATTGTGATTTATCATCGATTACCATGCATATACCCGTTACAAATAAATTTTACACCTAACTAAAGATACAAACAAGAACATCATGTTTTTTTATTGTAAATTAAAATCAGATACAAAAACAAGCATAAGGCAAAAAGTTAAATTTCTTTAAATAGTTTAAATAAAGGTATGTGCATGATAATAACCTGATGAGAGTTTCATGCTTCATAAATAACTGAATTGTGAGGCGTTTATGAAGTATCTATTTTTTATACATACTAAAACATAACAACAAATGACATCAGAAATAAAACAACTATTCTATATCAAATACAAAAAAAAATCAATAAAAGACACTCATATTCATAACTTTTATACACTAGACGCAAAATTCAGATAAAACATACTCGAAAATAAAACTAAAAACTTGTTTCGGTAGATGCTTTTACTTCACACAGAGGAGGCGGCTCTATCAGATATTGTGAAACATTCTTAACTTAGTAGTAAGGGACGGCAAAATGAGGTGAAAGCTCTAAAACTTTATCGACTGTTCTCAGGCATTTTAAAATCAGAACACATTCAAAACAAACATTTAGAAAAAGAAAAAGATTCGTTTCTCTGAACCTCTCACTGGCCAGTATCAAAATGAGTTTCGTATAGTCTTTCCATTTTCATCAGCTAGGATGAAACATTCGCAACGAGACCATATTTGTTCGCGTCTTCATCATTCAACCCTGAAATTTTACGCGAGTCGGCGTCACTTCCGCCACGGCACCGGTCTCAATTAAATCTAGCTGTCACAATTTTTCCATTATAAATTTTGAGATAAATTCGTACGACACCTGTAATTTGTATCTTATTGATATTGATAACGGTTATCGCGGCTCGTACACTTTCAAGGAGCTACGATTCAAGATTATGTAAGCATCGTAAAACTAAATCATCGTTGAATTCAGCTCGACGATGACAATGTGTTTTACGGTTGGCATAAAACAAAGTGATTTCGGATTTTAAATTGCGCTGTTATCGTATTATAGCAAAATATTTGGGTTAGGGCCCTTTATCAAAGTGTTGTAACGCATAAAACAAGTTGAAACATTTCTTCAACGCCTAATATTAGAAAGAAACTTACATCCACATCAGAAATTGCAAAGCTTTCAGACGCTTACGGGTTTAAAAATAAATCATCAAAAAGCATGCTGCTATTTTGTCGTCTTCGCACAAACACACATTTGTTGCGAACAACAGCCAGTAAATAGGCAACTCTACGGTATACCTCCTGATTTCTACATCACTGAATCATTGATTATTTGCTCCACTCGCACGCCCTAGTGTCATGTTTAGCACGAACACGAACTCCCGAATTTCGTCATGATTACGTCCATTGATCAATCTTCATCAGCTACCCAGCGCTTTGCCTGACGACTGTAATTCCACAAAATCACGATTACAAACCATTCGATCGTGTTATCAGGTCATTTGAGGTGCTCTTGAAACTTGAAGTCCTTGCCTTGCATTGAACACTTCTGATTCAAGATCAAAGATTAACTATTTATACTAAACCTGATATCTACTTAAAGTAAAAACTTGGATATTCCCACGAATGACAAAGACGTCGTCATAGTCTCCATTGAAATATAATTAAAACACCGAATTCCTGACTCGTGTCTGAGTGAGATATAATCATTTCATTATGGCTTTCCACCATCCGTTTCAGATTTTAGTTATTCAAATTTTGATATATCGCAATTCAAAATTACACTAAGCGGCAAAAAAAAAATTTACCTGCTGCAGTATAAAAAATGGACGATATTTCAAACATTACAGGGCCATATTTAACGCTGAGCATAGTTTCATCCCAGTGGGCTAGATCGGGAGACAAGCACCATAATACTATTTGTCTAATTTCTAGTCCTAACTGTTAAGACTGTATAACAAATAACGATTAGATATGATGAAAATTCTTTAAGAAGTCTAGCTTGACCAATGGATAAACTGTGGCTTTCTAGTCTAAAGATAGACCTACTTAAGTATCTATAACAAGCATATCTTGAAGGAACGCAATTAATATCGCGAAGTTTATCCAGCATACTCAAGGAGCCGTCGAACCAATTAGCACTTCCCAAAAGAGTGCATCATCACCATATTATATGGTTATGAATAAGAGTCAACTTTAAACAAACAATTAGCACCTAATACTCCCATATTCGCACATTTGGCGCCGGTGATTCAGAGTAATGGTCGTGTGAAATTACCCACGGCCGAATCTGTTATCAAATGTCCGATGGATTCTCATAAATATTTCAAGTCACTGACAGTGGAGGTTGATATTTGCAAACACGGGCTTTTCCGTCTCACAGCTCGAAATATTGAGATCTGGTATTTGCAATATTGCAAGTTGCTGGTTATTTTTTGCAAACAAAATTTTAGGAGAAATGACTAGTTTTAAGAGAAATCTGTAGTAACGAAAACTTAGCCAGATTAACTCCACTGTCCGCAATGTCATTGAAACTGACTAAAATACTACTATTTGGTTTCGATCGTTATTTTCTTGTACTGGGAAATACCTACGTCCTCGGCTATGTTAAGCATCCGCGTCAAAGTACAAAGAAATCTGCAGGACTCTGTTATCAATATTTGTTTTATGATGCATGATACATTTTATTGTACATACAACTAAATGCGTGGCTGTTACGCTGTCACGCAAGCGCCGTGTGAAAAGTAGATTCAATTTATCTTCGGTTTAGCGAGAAAGTAGATTAGACAAAAATCATCTTTGGGTGGACGCTCTATATTCTATAACTATTTGTATCTTTCCAGACGGTCGACAGTTTGGACGAATATACACGAGATTAATCATTAGGAAAATTTCTCGACCCAAGTCTTACTGCTGTAAGTCTACTTATTAATACCTAGATATAGTAACTACCTACACCTACCTCAAAAAACAACAGCGTTGTTAAAACGCATAAAAACTTTAACAACTTTTGATAGAGTCCATCTATTAATTCCTTCGAGGTTCAGGTCTAGATGTTTGGAAACAATCGTCGGTCTAATTTTCTAACAAGCCGTACGAAAGCGTTGTGTATCATTCGATCCACTTTCACGGATAACTTGTTTAGTAATCAGAGCGTTTGTTGAACCTGTAAAGCTAGGGCGAAACCGGAATGCAGAACCATCAGTTTATTCCGTTTACTAGTAGGTAACACCTTTGTCAAGGCCAAGATGTCGTGTACCCTTATCTACATTTCCGTAGGTATATCTTTTTCATCTATTTTCAATCCTGGCGTAGGGCTAAAAGCGACTGTGAAACGAGAAAGTTACGGTTCTGTCCATAAAATATGTAATGTTTTGTACGCTCTTCCTACCCGTTTGGGAAAACCAGCATGAAGTTTATGATTATGTCGTTTATGCAAGTCCTCAGCCAAACGTCAATAGCACTGCCAGTTAACGAGCATAAAAATAAAACCACACCTTGAGTCTTTTAAAACTGTAATAAGAGTCTCGTGACCGTCTGGCGAAGGAATGGCCATTAGTCATTAAAATATAATCTCTCATGCTGAGCGTTTAAACTGTGTTTTGCGCAGCGCCCTACGCGGCGGCAGGCAGTGACGATCGCTTTGGCACGACACCAAGTGTGCCCGTCTGGGGCAAACACGAAATTTTGGAATACCACTGGAATAACTAAATTATTAGCAGTGGTGTTACGTAAAGCCGCTTTCGTTTTATTCGCCGTGTGATTCGAATCTACGAACAATGTCGTAGGACTTTCATAATACTGTCACGTGTGGATGTTCGTCATTATCTTCTGGTGCCAAGTAACAAAATTCTTGCAAACGGCAGTATATTACCGTTCTGATCCATCTCAAGCTTCTGATTCTGACAAAAGACAGAAGCTTAACTCTCTAACATACCGCCTGAAAGGGTCATACTCCCATGGGTGATTTCACGGATAAAATGGAACTAGACATCATCAGATTCTCGTCTGCATACAGGTGAAGATTGTGACGTAGTTTTGAGTGTTGTACATAAATAAAACAATATCCCTTGGACTAAACGAACTCATAAGTACTTATTTTAGATAGCAATGTAAAATGTTTGCATTAAGCAAACCACGACATAAAATGCACATTGTAGAGTCAATAAATCGAACAATCGCCACAGGCCACCATTTATTGCCTCTCCGCACAAAAGGGAATTATCTATAGAGCTAATAAACGCCTCCTCGTATGTCATAATATAAAATAAACACACTGGTTCGCGTTATTCATTCAAATAGCTAAACGGATGCGATAAAACATCGCGAGATACTTCCTTGTAAAATACTATCTTGTCGGAGAGATGCCTATTGACAAATTTAAAGTTGCACTTCACGGAACTACACATGAGATTGAGTTCCATCAAGCTGTTACGAAGCACTTTTTACTAACTAGGCATTACGCCGGCAAGAGTGCGATTGTTGCACGCTAAGGTTTTTGTGGATGCTTACGTTGACGACCTAATTAAAAGCGTTCTGGCATCAATCAACGTCCAAGTGTAATGAGAACGCAGCGGTGCCTTTTATCACGCTTGTATTCTACTTACGTATTTCCCGTAAACGTAATAATCATACTTTTACGAATCTAACAATCAAATTAGTTAGTTCTGTGGTTGGTATTGTATAAAGACCTAAGAAAACGTGATTGAACTCTTTCAAAGCAATCATCTCAGCGAAGTTCTTGCCAAATGGTCAGAAACTTATAAAGAAGATTATTATTGGGCTAGACTAGACATATCAGTCTCCTATCCGTCTGTCTTTGAGACCTTAGACATTAAGAAGACACTATATAAAGAAGACTATTCGTCTTGTTGCCATTTGTTTCCATTACCTCTATGTCGTATACCTAGAACAGCTAAGATTTTACGCTTAATGTTATCCAGTTAAGTGACTGTTTCAAACCGAAACATAGCCAAGCTAACTTGGCAAGAATCGTAAGACGCACAATTAGTTTTTTTAGGTCTTTGGTGGTAAGCGTTACCCCCACTACTATAAACCTTGTCAAGTAGCCCATAACATCTGGCTAACCCGGAGTTGACATTTATTTAGTTTCTAAGGTTGTTATTAATTTTATTCATATTATAGTACTATATTAAGCAAAAAAAACCATATATGATCAAAACATTGAAGGGGAGAGGAAGGGAAAGAGAAAACAAAAACAAAAAGGAAAAGAGAAAAAACTCTAGTTGTAAGTAATTTTAATAGCATATTATTGTAAAACTGCTGTGTCTACGCTGAGCGCACAGTTTAACCTAAAATAAAAAAAAAAATCCTAAAATCATCAAGGTACGGATCACGAGTCCGTAGATAAAAAAATTGTTTAAAAAAAAAAAAAAACCTTGTCAAGTTAGATGCCATAGATGAAACTAGATACCTAGACTTTGGACAAGCCGACAGAACTAAAGCAAATGACATAAATGAAATAACAGGAAAGGTCATACCGATAAGCAGATTCCAAACTGAAAAGCAATTAAGATAGCGATATTATGGCATCTGATAACGGAGAGCAGGTTATTGCACAACTGTTAAATTAACACGTACGCGGTATCTTGTGATTTATATCGGTGGTGTTTGCTATTTAAATATTGGGAACTATTTCCTTAATTTTTTAATAGTACTTACTAACCTATGATTCGTTTGTGTCGCTAGAAATCGTTTATAACTCTTTTTCTGGGTAAAAAGTAGCCTAAGGGTTTTATTTAAACAACCCACATACATACAATCAACCCTTTATTCCCTAATAGGGTGGGCAGAGCACACGAAACGTGATATACGCAAGCTCCGCAGCCACTCATAGAACAATTTTTGATTTGAAAACAGGTGGAAGAGGTATAATAGTGAAATAGTGACAGGTTGCTGCCTGCCGCCTAAAGCTTTTCCTAAGTCGCCTCTTACGACATCCACGGAAGAAATCCAGGTGTTATTCCTAACGCAACACCACACGGCGAATGTACGTATTAAGTTAACATCGCTCGCTTTATTAACTCATGAGTACCTACTACAACAACCGTACAGTTTACAACATAATACTAAGTATAGTACCACCAGTACAGTAAAATCTCCGTCTATTCAAAAGTAATATAACCCGTTATTACTGCAAAACGTGTCGCCACAAAGGCTGCGGTTTCTGTTAATTGTTCGGTAAAACCGCGCTTTACCCTATGTCAAGGCACGTACGTGGTGTTACCCGCATAGTGAACTTGTCCTTCATTGTTAGTTTTATCTTAATAACTTGGCCGTTCGCGGCTATTGTTGCCAAGCTTTTTGTTAGAAGTTACAATACGAATATTCTTGATTGAATAGCTATACGTATGATGGATGTGAAAATAGGAGTTAAGGAACATACCTACAGGGACAGTGAATAGCATACCATAACGCTATTCACACTCAATCAATGTTTTGTGTAGTTTACGACACTTCGTATGTAATTACTTATTGTAGCTGTAGTAATTACGTATGTAGTATTGTCTGGACTATGCTAAAAGTGGTTACGAGATGTGAATTATGTCATGATATCGAGTGCTCTATCTTCAGTTTAGTTCGACAGTTTTGGTTACTTTTAATTTGGTCTCTTTTGAGAACATCGCCGATTATACGTTATTTGAAGGGGCCTCGGCCGACTTGCCCATCCTTGTTTCATCCACTCTCTCCAGGTGTTCAAACCAATGCAACATTCCTTTCTCTAACCTGGTTACATCTTTTCAGAACACACTTTTCTCTAATCACACTATTACGCACCCCATCGGCACGTTTAGTGCCTAATAAGTATCTCATCTTATTTCATACTAAAGAAATAATATAATATCTGCTACCAATCGTCATACCTTGGAGCCTTACAGGCTAAAGATAACTACAAACTTCCGTAAACAAATATTTACCGGTGTCAGCAAAAAACCACATCAAATTTACCCCGAAACGGCTAAAGATTACCATCAAATTGCGCTAAAGAGTCCACAACAACGTCAATATTATTCATCTTACTATCACCATTCGTGTTAACTTGACAGTCACGAGCGTAAGTTGAACGTTCTGCTACCGTTATGTGACTAATGTGTAACAGGAGCACAGACATACTCGCAGTTATGGTTAGACGGGTCGAGTACCACTACCACGAGTTGCCATCTTACGTTACTATAGTTCGACAGCGCCGTGCGCGACCGTCCCTGAGAAGGAGGCGGGGGCGGGGCGGAAAAGCGCGTCACATTCCCCGCCGCCCTGGAGTCCCCACTGACATCTGTTTTGTGGTAGGTACAGTCAAGGAAATTGATTACTGTGCCACTTCGTACCTTTTCACCAGAAATGTCACTGTGACATACCATACTTTCTACTAATCAAAGCAATATGAAACTCAGTATGAAAAGGTTCAAAATGGCACAGGTATCAATTTCCTTGACTGTACCTCACGCTCGTGGCCGGAATACCATGCTGGCAAAATGCCAGAAGTCTGGATAGACGAGATTCTTTTTTATATCGCATTTCCATTATTTCAGGTTTTCTATTCATCGATAAGCTGTAAAATCAGATTTCCGAATAACCACATTTTCAATGGGCACAACACTATGTGATCTTGAAAATATATGGCATGAAGGAAACATGATAATAAAGCTTATAGATTAATAGAAAATGTGGTTTCCTGATAATTTCTATGGGAATGCGATATAAAATAGGAATCTGGCTATATCACAAGTGGTCCCTCGCTCACACCACTGGCTCACATTCCCAGAGACAACAGCGCACGAGATTTTGATTCGTGACCTATGGTACCGATGTTCTACGATAACGTAACGCAACAGCTACAAAACGTTCGTCGCTAGCGTATAGATTCGATTGGCAATATACCGTTGGACTCAAGTTAAGTGACTGCTAGAGGCACTGAAAAGTTTCCCATCGAAATCGCTTACGCCTTTTCTATCGAGTATAGCCATTGGAGTACGGTACCATGGTAATGGTAGAACGTTAACACACGCGTCCGTGTTACGCGTAACCTTCTGAAATTCGTTTACGCGATAAGAGTGAAACTCGTGATGTCATTCTCACTTTTAATAGTGCGCGGGCTCGTGATTTATTGGTACACAAAGACTTTTCGGAGATAACTCTAGTTTTACTACTGTTTTATGGCTTATTTATATCTGAGGAATCTCTTTGGAGTCTTTGGTTGCCTGGTACCTTTTCGACCGTGTGGTGTCGGGTTTAGAATAACAACTCTCTATTTCTTTCGTGGATATCGAAGAGGCGACTATAGAAAATGGGTTAAGGTGATTTAGGGCCGATTGTTCAATCACCAGATAAAACTTATCAGTCCGATAAATGTTGGCTGTCACTTTTCTTTTATATGACGCGAAAAAAGGATAGCAATAATTTTAACTGGCAGATAAATTTATCTGGTAATTGGGCAACATGTCACTATAATACCTCCAAAACTAAAAACCCAAAATTATACTACGGCGTCTATGAAAAGAACAAAAATGTTATAGTTTTATCTATGTGACAATTCGTGGACTCTGCCTACTTTGGAAAACAGCTACATAATGTAGGTATGTAGTACCATTTTCCACGCACACGGATTACGTGTAAAACAGTAGATAAATGAACAACAAGAAATAATCTATTGGACCGATACAATGGCTTCACCATCCGTGACGGATCTCTAGATGTGTTATTACCTATAGTTTTGGACATAATCGCATCGCTAGTGGAATAAAAAAACACTTAGACACGTCTTAGAGTTTTAGGTTCACCTTTTTATCTGCGTAATTGCATAAAATTCAGAAGACAATGTACCTACGTCTATACTACGACTACGTATTCAAACATGACGATGTTAGATCACCCCAGCATCCGTGATACATTATCTGTCGTCTAGACGAGCGTTGTTTGGCTTTTTATCGCGAAACTGAATCAATCAATTCGGATTACGAGAAACCTCGCTCGTATATCTTAAAGAACCAACGTGCAAGATAAACCTTTGTTTTGTTTGTATCTCAAGAGGTTTTGTATTTCGACGAACTCTGCGATTCTGACAATATACAGGGTGTCCCAAAGTTATGGGACATGAAGGGGAAGTACCTTAAATATCGTAGATAGTGTATTTTGCTCAAAGAAGACTTTATCTTATTTTCAAAAGTTAGTAATTCTGCATTTATAGATTTTCTAAAAATTACTTGCTTCGTCTGGGAATCGAACCGACTAAAATGTCAAAAAAAAAACATCCTGTTTTTATGATTCCAATCGAAAGAATAGCTAAAAAATAATAACTCTGCTTAAGTAACATAGTAGGTATTTTAAAAGAAAGGAACAACGTGAAATTAATCACTTTAATCAAACTAAAAACATACATGAAACTGTCGTAGTCAATGAATTGGGTATTTTTGAGTAAATTAAATTAATTAAATGCTCAAAATGTGATCCCCCTTCTGTTACACAAATCGCCAATCTTTTAATGAGTCTGCTGCTTGTTGATCTTCGGACCTTACCCCATTAGATTTTTTCTTTTGGGGATACGTAAAAGATATGCTATACAAAAAGCGATACCAGAACGTGGGGGAGTTACAAACAGAATTGTGCCATATCACATCGAGTGTTCACCATAAAATTGTTAGAAAATCAACTGGCAGCGGACTCATTAAAAGATTGGCGATTTGCATCAGACAAGAGGGATCACATTTTGAGCACTTAATTAATTAATTTACACAAAAATATCCTCTTAATTGATTACGACAGTTACATGCATGTTTTTAACTTGATTAAACTGATTAATTTCACGTTGTTCCTTTCTTATAAAATACTATGTTACTTAAGCAGAGTTATTATTTTTTAGCTATTCTTTCGATTGGCATCATAAAAACAGGATGATTTTTTTTTTGACATTTTAGTCGGTTCGATTCCCAGACGAAGCAAGTAATTTTTAGAAAATCTATGAATGCAGAATTACTAACTTTTGAAAATAAGATAAAGTCTTCTTTGAGCATAATACACTATCTACGATATTTAAGGTACTTCCCCTTCATGTCCCATAACTTTGGGACACCCTGTATATGATTAAGTAGCGATTATTGTGAAAACCGGATTTGTGTCGTGTTACTTATTCGTGCCGTGTGGTGTCGGGTTTAGTTAGTATAGTACCTCTTCAATTTTCGCGTGGATGTCGTATTAGGCGACTAAGGACAAGCTAAGGGAATACTTTCGGCGACAGCAACATGTCAATATCATACGTCTTTCATCTATGTCTAAACCTAAATTCATAATTAGTGAAATAGTCATAGTTTTTTTTTCTATGGAACATTATTTGTGATCTGCCTAACCCATTTGGGAATACAAGAGTGATGTTTTTGTTATGCTTGTTTGTTAAGTAAGTATTACACGTAACTAAAGATTTTGTATTTAAATTCCACAAGTTCTTTCTGTCCGAACATCTACAGAAATGTTTTTAAGATTTCTGCGAGTCTGGTCTACTAAACCCGAAAGGGAAAATACCCGACGTTTGTGTTGAGGAAAACACGTGACGACAACGTCATGCCTACCCAGTGAATGTAGGCGATACTCCCACTTATTTATAACGACAGAGTTCAAGCACGAACGTTAAACTTTGCCTATCCTGTATAACCGTTAATCAGAATGCATACACACGATCGTGACGTATGCAAATTTTACATATACTTATGTTCATACGAGTATTAGGTACGTCAAAAAACCAGAAATCGTACATTTTTGTATTTTTTATAGGTACAATAATGATACCGAATAAATCCATGTCAGCCAGTTACTGGTCATTCGAAAGGCATCCCATTTTTAACACAAAGAATGTTGGCAATAAATGACCGCTCCATTCAAGGCATTGTACGTCGATGACATCATTTACATGTAATAGTAAATTAATGACACACATGACTGCGACGGATCTGGGCCTATTGTTATGTAAAATAACTTCAAAATGATACTATGTACAATTTACAAATGCAGAGTAAATTTTCCATGTCGAACATTCAGTACATACTGTCTGATTGGACGTGTATGGTGACAAAAGTGGACGGATATACATTACAAACATTGGCATTGTGTCTTGTATCAAAACCGAATGTGACGCTTTCCGTCCATTCTTGCATTCAAGGTAAACAAAACATAAACCTTAGCAACAAAATCGCATCAGAAGTGGGATTGAATGAATAACACGTTAACTGAAAACAAAATACACAAAAAAATATATAAAACTATATTAATATCTAAGGCACTCGTACCAAGACGCTGTTAGAACCGTATTCAACATTTCACAAGTATACCCATTGACATTACTAAAATTAGTTTTATTTTAATTAAAGTAAATGTCAACAAACAACGAGTGTGTGACCGAAAATTTACAGCATTTACAATTTCGCACCTATGATCCATTTCTATTCTTGAAGTCCAAGTAACCTTTCGCACATATATAAACTTATATACATATAGTGAAGTGAAGTGTTAGTAAGCGGTAGTGAGTTATCACGTCAATATAATGATACGACACCTTTTGTGGCAGAATTGAGAAGTCGAAACAATGTGTAAGTTTTTAAAGTCAACTTTATAAAGATTGTCCAGTTGTAAAGTTGCTATTCCTACGCCGATTTGTAGCTTTTTTATCATCTCATCATGCATCAAGACATTGTGGTACAAAAGGTATTTTATGTCGACGACTTCTCGATTGCGCCATCACCCAAAAAAATAATCGACCTCCATACATTACCCAGCCACAATAAAATGTTTGTTACTAACCAAGGCAGGAATTCCAACGACTCCTGTTTATCCCGTAAACTAGACAAGCAGAATACAGATTTAGCAAGCTCGTAAACATACTGCGGCAGTTATCTCGCACGGACTTTTTCAATAAACACATTAGAAAAATAATCAAATCAAATTAGTACTTCTTCTATTTACAATATTTAGGGGGGATTAAATTCACATGCGATTAATAGATCTTTAGATTCGAATTCGTCTCAATTCTTTGATATCTTGACGAAAACCTCGGAAGTGTCCACGTAAACTAGCGTAGAACTGCGATGTTACTGGAGATAGTAAACAACAAATATTTGTATAAGACGTGTGCATCTCGCCAAATAATAAAAGCGTCAAGTTTATGTGAACACAGTGATCGATTGGATGCCAGCGCGTCATCCCAGCCAGTGCCCAAAAGTCGTATGTACATAGGAAGTTTAAACACAGTTACGTGCTATTGACTTGGGCACTTCATCAGAGCAGCTGATTACTGACGTCAGGGCGTGATGAGAATGACAGATGCGTTAAAAGTATGACAGACGCGCGGACCTGCAATCGGTGTCAAGAGGTTTTCCTAGCAATTATAATTGAACACAACCTTTAAGAGTGCTAAATTCGAAGGGCTAACTTGTCAATCTGCCAAGAAAGTTAATTCTTTCAGTGGCACGAAAGTTAAGTTTGCGTCTCCAATTGTTTAGTTGGTAATCCGGAAGATAATGTTAGAACTAGTATTTTCACTTTTAGCAGAAAATTTATTACTGCGTTGTCTGAAAGTGTAGATCGGGAGGTAACTACTTATATTACAGTTATACAAAATAGGAAGTTGCAGAAATGTAGAGCTCTATTGTTAGACGCAATCTTTACCTACTCTGCTTATCAATTGTCACAACACGGTCACCTTGTGGTACTGCAACGTCTCCGCGATTACCAACTAAACGGTTGGCAACAGCACGTCTCAAAGATGCGCCGCGTGGTGTATTAGAGTGGTGCACAGGTGCCGTATGTACACACGCATACGTACCCTAGTTGGACGTGGCCAACATGCCTGCTCTGGTCGTCAGATATCAGCGCGCGCGTCATCGACTCAGTGGTATTGGCACCGCCCTCGTGCTAACGGACAAACATAAACATGTACAAACGGACGGACAACCCGCACACAGCGTAAACGGTCACACGAGGCGACTACCGACACCGCCGCCGCTCATGCCTGTTGTAGTAAAAAAGTAGCGCCAACGCGTCAGCCACAACGCGACACCTAGCTATGATTACAAATTACAAAGCATTCTTTGCATTGTTAGTTGTGACTACTTCTTACAATCGTGTTTAAATACAGCGTGTATCAAAAACTAAAACTAAACAATTGCCTCCGCGCATATCTCACGGGTGCCAGACTACGACATGAACAAAAAATAATGACATGCATAATAACGATACAGAAAGCATGACGGAATGGAAATAAAAGAACGAAAGTAACAACGGACGCGTCCGAGGTACGCTCGGAGAACCTTCCACGAACACCGATGGACTTCAAAAATAAATAATGTTTGTCAAAACGTGTTAGTAAAAACTCACTCAGGCAGCAGTTGTTAGCACGCTCGCTAAGGGGCTCTCCGCTATCGGTAAGCTCGACAATAGGACTCGCTCGAATGGGTTCCTGCGCTACTAAGCTCATTCCATCACACAATAATCCAAAAGAGAGGTGTTATGTTGATGATATAGGTACTATAAACCGGCATTGGAGTCTGCTTGCCTGAGTGGTGATCGGTAGACTCCCGTATCAGCGTCACAGTACAAGCGCTGCAAAAATAATATCGCTCTGTGATATGCCTTGACCTCCCAGCTCCGTGCAAAGACAGCTTAAGAACTTGTTAGACTCGCGGGCCACAACGCACTTTTGTGAGACTTTAGACGAGGAAGATTCTAAATGGATAGATTCATAGGTTCAGAGAGGGAGGTCAAAGCGCGCAGCAGAGCGGTCAAAGTTAATGTGGCATACCCCAGCTTGAGCGCTTGCCCGCCCGCCATGAGCCCTTCCTCCCCTAGTAGAGTCACTTGTTCCTCCTCGCGCGACGGGTCCGCCATCTTGTGCACACACACGCCAAAATGGCGTCAAGGTCAATGACATCCCGCACGACCAGTGTCACATTGAGCGCGTGAAACTTGTTGATTGATGCCACAAAGACGCGACGACTGATCGCTTGTATTTGTACGAGCCGGCGAAATCTTAGTGAACGGCCTTCGTACCCGAATTGATTTCAAGCCTTTTCTCGGCGTGTTGTTTGACAAATCGACAACAATGGAAACGGTAGCATTATCAATCGGCTGACGCAGGTGAATAAACAAGAATGTGACATTGGTCGTGCGCGATGCTGTTATAACAGTGAACTGTACAGCGCAATTCGCCTCCACACTTAGTCTAGACAGTTTTTGAAGCCCAACTGTGGTGTTCCTGTAAACACCTCGCTGGTGGCGAGTTAGATGTTAGGACCCACAACCTTTATCGGAAAGAAGTTGTTAAGACTAATCAGAATGCGTAAGTATAGGAGAAGTGGCATTAAAAGTTTGCGATTTGCTGTTCATATCAACACAATCTAATACGATTTCGATGAAACTCGCAGTGAACAGCAAACGCGTGAGTTAAATTGGCTTATAGCGAACGTACAACGGTAATAATTAGTTTCAATTAGGATAGTGAATCGAAGTGTACCACAATAAATTAGTACAAGAGACTCGTCAAGTGCTTGTGAATCCTGCGCATAGTACCGAAGGCTTTATGAGATATTGACAGAAAAAAATAAAATAAAAAATAAACATTGATGATTAAAACAATACAAAAATCCGTTAGAACGTGGAGCTAGTTTTTTTCTACAACAGCACTCCGACCTTGCCATTTCAAGTTCCCCGCCGCTCACTTCACGTTTTCCTGGTGCGGCTCATCTCCTGTGCTTTTTGCGAGTCGCTGAGACTGCCTTGCAATTTACAACTAGAACTAATAGCATTAACCACTATTTTGAACGGTGTGACACTTTTGAGATTAGAGGTTATTGTGGTAATAAAAGCTGTAAAACTGTTCTACGGACGGCCGCGGCATTGCACGATTATGTTTGACGTATGGTGGTAAATCAAACATGTTTTATGGTGTGATTAGTGGGTTGTTGTCACGGAGCTATACGATGCTGTATCTTATCGCATCTAATACATCGCTGTCGGCAAATCGACGGATGGCTGCGTATTTTGAAACGTAGGTAACCGATCTCTTTTTTAACTGTTGATGGACCAGTATAGCTTGGTCTGGGCGTTCTTACCTCGTCGAAGAACACTTGGGTCTTCCTCAGGATGTGCTTGAGCTCTGTCAGCTCGAGGTAGTTCCTCTTCAGAGCCTCCGCGTTCTGATTCACTTCGCGGAGCTCGTTTTCCAACTTCTCAAAAGTTGCCTATGGGGAAACGAAGACTGTTAATATACGAACTTGAATACACCAAGGATGGACTTGGAATTAATAGTTTTATTGCTTTTACGCTACTATCAAAGACTGTAGTAGTATCTTGGCACGGGCGTAGCCAGGATTTAGTTTCGGGGGGGGTTTGACGGAAAAAAAATCGGCCAAGTGCGAGTCGGACACAAAAAAAGCACGATTGTTGTATGGGAGCCTGAACTTTTCGGGGGGGGTTTGAACCCCCAAAACCCCCCCCTGGCTACGCCCATCTTGTAGTGAACATTTAGCAAAGTTAGGAACGACCATACTGTTTTCGACACTCAAAATAGCACTAACTTTGTTGTGAAAAGAAAAACTGTTTTGAATCAAAAGCAGCTTTGCATCAAAAGGGATACAATGTCACTATCAAGTATAAACCTTTAAATAGGTAAATACCTATTACAGCTACTGCATACAAATACATAGATTGCTCTCTTCCCGCATTACGCTAAATCCATAGACAATGATATGCCCGTAAAGATGTTTACGCTGAACCAAAGACAATATGAGTAATAACATTGTTGAATTGTCACGGTGGTTGTGGCTAGCGGATGGTGAGTGTATTTGCACTAATTAGGTAATAAAAATTGTACAAAGGAAGATTTTCAAACTTCCGTAGTGCCGTGGTAAAAAATGTACCACGTGATGACGACACGCGAAACTTCTAGGCACTGTCCTTGCATTTTTTTATTTTAGTGGAAGGAGGATGGGCCAGTCAAATTGCGTGAAAATATATCAAAGCGTCCACAACTTCATCAAAGTTAAATTATTTTGCGGAGGATGAAAATCTCGTTTGATTTGCTCAAGTCAGAACGCAACAACGTAGCCCCTGTTGTAGGTTTAACTTACTCGCAAAATTAACATCGATTGTTACCTTTCTGCCGTGTCACGCTAATTCGTCGCTGAGAGACATCAATTAGTTAATCCCAAAAAAACACAGTACCGAGATACTGATGATTAAGTACAGCCAATAGACTGGCATGAGTTGATGAGGCCTTCAGTAATGACTATTTAACGAGTTTTCCGTCATAAAAACACAAGTTATGTTTATTTTCATACGAAGGTTGCTAAAACTGAATTTTACGAACTATCACCCAAATCTATCTATATGAATCACATCTTCCTAATAAGTTACTAGTACAGTTAATATTTATAGAGGATAAGGTGGTCAACCACTTCCCCCACAATAGGCAGTATGCACATGTTTTGAGAATGTTTGATAGTTTAATATATCAAACTAAATGTGTATACCAAACGATCCTAAAAATTTCACCGTCCAAAAAGTCGCTTAAGTTGTGACGTCATCGTACTCTTATTTCAATTGTTCATAGAGACTCGTCACGGGGACGCCTTTTATAGAATGGACAACTTGGTTATTCGCAATAATTTTGCGCTCTTTTAAAATTGTTTTGATGCTTTTACCTATTGGTAGGAATTGTAGGAAACATCAAAACCGCAGCATCATCGCAGCCATCTTGAAAATAGGTGTTACCTCAAGATCGATCATCTCCCTCGGCTGGGGCGCTTCGGGGCACTCCCCGGGGATCTCCAGCATTGGGATCCCGTCCCGACGGATCTCCTTCTCCAGGTAGCGGAGCTTCCGTTCCATCTCATCGCAGCGGCGGACCTCGTTGACGAACTTGCGTTGGAAGGCGTTGACGTCCGGGTTTAGCTGGGGAAGGAGGAAGATTTTAGAAGAGGGTAGGGGTACAGTCGCGAACCGGGATTATTGAGCCACTTGCCACTGTTCGCAATTTAGACGTGTAATCAATGACCGATGTGACCGACTAGATGTTAGCTATTGGATAGCGAGTTACAAACATAGGTAAGTGGCTCAACAATCCCGGTTCGCGATCGTACATACGTACACATATTCCTTAATGTAGGCAGAGCACATGACCCCTGACGTAGACAAAACCATGATAACACTAGTTCACGCTTCGTGCATCTTTTAGCATAACTTTAGGTTCGAAAAGAAGTGGAAGAGGTATAATAGTGACAGGTTGCTAGCCTATCGTCCAAAGCAGCGACAACAGTCAGTCACAGCCTGTCTAGGTGACAGCGGCCGGCAGACAGTCTAAGTGTAAGGACGACGTTCGTTGAACGGATAAGTGTATCTGCGTACCTATATGATGGAAAATGCGTATTTCGCAGCCAATATTTTTTGATGAGGAGTATTATTACGGATTTCGGATAAAATTCGTTTTTTTCTCTGAAACCCGAAGGTAAACTTGAAATTATTGATGTAGTTACAATTTTAATACAAACGCTACCATTCGCGGCGAGCCCATCGAATTAATTAAAAACGTGCAAGAATTTGACCATCTTAAACACCAAAATAAAGAAAGGGAGAACTATAGAACTGTTAGATAATTTCGATAAGTTAGTTGCCGCTTCATCTATCTAACCAGAAGTATCTGCAACCACTTAACATTTCGAGTCCAAATGTAGGCCATTAGAGCATACCAAACTGTTTGATAAGATTATCACATCTTTTGCAACATCACTGTGCACTTTAGTACTCTCATCTACAGTACGTCTGAAACTATGTTTTAATCCATGTTAAATCATTATTTGTTTAAAAATTAAGTCAACCTTACAAACGTTGGTCTTAAGTCCTAATATTTATCACGAGACATGTTTGTAAGTCTGAAGTCTGAAGTAAATAGATGTTTGGGTGTAATGGGAATTCCTTTATTAGTGATATAAAGTCAACCTAAACATACAAGAGAAAATGCTAATTGTTTTATATCAGCATTGCACAACATTTTTACCAAATAGGAACCAACATTGTAGTTTTTTATGACGCCGATTTGACAAATGAAATTGGTTGACTGTAAATATGTATTTTAATAAGCTGGATGGGCCAATCTGTCGATTGAATAATGATGCTGAATTAATAAGCTACGCATGGAGTAACAAATGTGTAGCAGAATGAGTGATATCTGTAGTTGTGTTGCTGATATTTAATTTGGTTGGGTATACTTTAGTGTAATGAATTACCATTTCGTGTATTTTCGAGTGTATGACGCGAGTGGTGAATGTGAGTGAAGCGAAAGAAGTATAGGAGCGATTGGCGTTCTGTTGTGTCTGCCTCCCCCGCATAAAATAAAGTTTGACAGTGATGGTTTATGTTATGTAATGTAATGACCACTTTTAAAAATGACAGGAAGCACCTACTGTATTACTTTGTCAAAAACAGCCTCCATTCCGTTTGTGGATGCAATCAAGGTGTTTTTTTACAATGATTCTCAGTAACCTACCAAAAACCGGCAAACAACTTGGCACGATATTAGAGAGAGAGTGCAAGTTCGCGCAGCGCTTTTTCTAGGTAAAAGCGATGCGTGAATTTACTCTCTCTCTCTAAAACCGGACCATCTAGCGTGCCAGGGACTGTAGTAATTAAAATAAATCAACAAAACATGTCTACTAGCCAGTGGCGTAGCGTGCATTGGCGGGGCCCCGTATAAAAA
>BHDV01031119.1:102998-114528 GCA_005406045.1 Adoxophyes honmai
GTCAAGATTTTACATTCAGTAAACAGAATACTTTTAAAATATTGCTAATTTGAAGTCGGTTTTTTTTTTGTTTAAAATTATATTACTTTATTTTAGCAATAGTGATTGAATAAACCCCATGTGTAGTCAAGGAATTCAATTACAGTTATTGGCATTTTATCTTCTCTTAATTTTGGAGTTGGCCCCGTGTGGTGCCGGGTTAGAATAGCACCTCCCCCTTTCTTCCCGTGGGTGTCATAAGAGTCCACTCTGGGAAAGGCTTAGTGTATTGTGGGCGATGGGCTAGCAACCAGTCACTGCAATATCACGTTTAACTATCTGGTTACCCTGAAATTGCTAAACGTGGCACTGGATTTTTGAATTCATGTGCTCTGCTTACCCATCTTGGGATTAAAGGCATGAGAATATGTATGTATGTATGTATGTGATTGAATAAAGCAAACATTGTTACAATTATTATTTGTAGTCAAGTAGGCAGAGTACATGAAACATTGCATAGACAAAATGAAGACTATTTCAGGTTTCATGGCCACTTCTAGCACACATTTTTTAAGTTTTAAGGTGGCAGGTAGCATTTGCAATAAGTTTTTTTTATTAATAGCACAAAAGAACTAAAACAATTCGAAAAATAATTTGAGTTTTAGAGTCATGTGACATAATTCCAAACCACATCATAATTATTTTAGGTTGGCAGCAAGTCACATGCTATTGGCATAATGCTTTATCAAAAATCGATTAGTATTATCTCTTTATTAGTGATAAGATTGGATTTACAGAAATAGTAGTAAAGTTTGATTAAAACTTTGTGTTATACACAAATATTAGAAAAGGATTGAATTAGGATTTTGACAAACATTGAAAGTAGATGCATTTTAAATAGATAGAGAGAAATCTCTTATTATAATTAACTCAGCATAAAATATTTTTATTCTGACTTAAATACTTTCTGAAAGAAAAGGCAGTAAAATATTTATCATTTCACTTTTTGCTATTGTAAGGACCTTCATCCCTTTATGATAGTTAGGAATATTTTCTGATCATTTTGTGCATACATATAAGTGTACACACTAACTTTCTAATTTTGGACAAAAATATACCCTTGTTCTACCAAACACTATACAAAAAGTCATTGGTCTAAAACCTTAACAATTGTCAAAAAGGTCATATGCATATTCCGCTATTGTTGTACTGATTTTAGTATTCAAAGTGATTTAACACACCTTTATAACAATTACTGACAATAAGATCAGCTCTTAAAGGAATGTGTTAATTATGACATTTCCATATCTATTGTTAGTGGACCATTTTAGGTATCGGTACTCGGAGCCCTACAAGGTGATAGCACTCATCCAACGCATGTGTAATTTGTTCAGTTGTTATTTGACTGAGTACAAATACTGTAGAATTATTAATGTGTTCAATGCCTGTAATCAGTGGATTTGTAACTCCAAATTTATTAATATTCAATTAGCAATGAGGATATTGACACAAAACAACCTAGATCAAAATATGTCATAATTCAATAGTAAACTGAATTGAAATGTTTCAAATCAAGTGTCATTTCAGAGAAGTGGTATATTTCTATTTGGGTTCCTTTCATTTTCAATCTACAAATGGGCACCTAAATTTTTACAGTTTAGCCCAAAAATTACCAAAGTAGTCTTTTGAAAATGTCAATAAGTTTGAAAGCCTCTGGCTTAGGCCCGCCGTACACGGACGGCTTCAAGCAGTTAAGACCGACTGCTTAAAGCCGCGACCGCCCGGTGAACTATAGTCATTGATTCACTGCCGTACACACAACCGCTCGAGCAGTCGCGACCGCTTCAAGCCGTCAACTGCACGGTGAAATTCCATCAGCACGTCGACGGCTCGCGAGTTGATGCCGACCGCTCGAGCGGTCCGTGTATGTCACTCAGTCATAAACTGCTCGAGCTGTCCGTGTACGGCGGGCCTTAGACCAACAATTTGTATTGAAATTAGATCTAGGAAACTTTTCAATGGTTTGTCTAAATGAAAGAGTTTAAGACTACCTAGGACCTACTCCAGAGTCCAAATGACAATTAGGCTTTAAAACATCTCAATCAAAAATGAATCTTGTGCCAAGGGAGTGGGAAATAAATAGCTAAAAATATTGATATCTCTTTTATGTTGTTCTCAGTAGTTTTCTGTGTTTTTTAACAGTAACCTACATTGTTATGATGAACACTGAACTACTAGAAGTATAGTATATTTTACCACATTTTATACTGCAACCAGGTTTCTATAAAATAATAGTTAAGTACCTATTTTAAAATGTGTTTATTAGTTAGAGGATTAATTTCCAAATTAAATCACAACTCTTATAAATAAATTGAAATAAGAACAGTGCCACACAAATTTAAATTTCAGTTCTGTGTTTAAAAATGGTTTGAGAATGATAATTGGTTTCATTTCCAATAAAAAAAAAATGATTATGTCATTTTTCTGTGCATGTTGCAGGCAAAATAATATGAATTACATTGAAGAAGCCAAGTCATCTCCTACATTACAATTTTAATCACAGGCTTATATGATGACAAGAAGTTAATTGCACAAATGTTACTAAAATTGATAATAAACCTTACATAATTATCCAAACAATTGTTGCACTTATGTGGCAGTTAGATACTTGTATCGTGGGAAAGCAGCGTCACCGTATACACTTGCTATTACCTGATTTCGCATCTAACTTTAAAAGGTTCAATAATATAATCTTAAACGAAAGTAGGTCAAAGATTAGCACTACCATTCAATGGGGATTTCTAAAATCTGCACACAAAGGGGGCGTTCGCAAATCAGAACACGGATGACAAATACTGAATACTCACATCGCGGAATTGCACCAGGCCTAATTCTCCGAGTTCAGACACACAGGCATAAGCTGCTTCGCTCTGTAGGAAGAGCTGACATAATGTCATCTCCTCACTCCTAAACAACGACCCCATTTTGCACGGTTGTCACCACACCAGACTAAACTAATAAACTACACGGAAGGCCGTCGCATCAGCCCGCGACTGACTCGGCGACGGAATAATCAAGAGAGCAGAAAATCAATCGATGAGTCTCCAGTGCGTCACGTCACCCATGCGCGATACGACAGCTGTTTTGGAATGCCAGCGCAAATAAAAGTTTCTCCAATCTCTGTCCGTTTTGTGACGTCATTGTCGCAAGAAAATCTGCGAATACTGTGACTTCGTGAAATTTAAATTGTCGAAATAAGTCAGATTTATTTTACGACGAAATTTTAACTTATCATGAAAATCATTACTTTTACTTAATTTGCGAAAGAATTGCAATGTTTCTGGTTGAAATCAGTTTTTTTTATGAATTCCCTGGGTTGAAAATTTTGATATGTTATGGGGAAAATTTCCTTAGTGGTAACATTTGATAGTCTATTTCTTTCTTTTTAGTATTCTTTCTCGCTCGCACATCTTTGAAGAACATTTACAAAGCTTGTTATTTATTAGAAAGTTAATTTTCGTCAATACTACTTTGGCATTAAAAAAATAAAATAAAATAAGAATAGATTCAGGTTGAATAAAATGTAAACACTATCTAAATTAGGATAATTGAAGTTGGTAGGTTACTAAAGTCTCATTTAGAAGAACGGCTTTCTTATCATCTATAAATGAATGCTATTTGGAAAATGAAAAAAATAACATCATTTGTAAACAATTGTCATTATTTCAAGATTGCCAAATTAAAATGGTGCTAAAAAGTCAACCTTACAATGTCTTGTCTCTTTCTATCATACGTAAAGTGCGTACGTCCGGATCTCCGTGTCCTTATCTGACTTAATTATAATCAATTTGTTTTAAATTGATCGCGTAGTATTTGTGTAAAATTGAGTGGGAGTATGAAATTGAGGTTATAGCGAATTAAATTAAAAATAATTTATTAAGTATAGCAACTGAATATTTCTACTCAATGAAAACTCTTTCAAGATGGTCAGTATTATTAATAAACTACATCATTATGTGGCTCTCCTGTGATATACTGAACATTTCATGTATATTTTTAGGCCTTGCTCGGCGCTCAACTGGTTATAACCCTGATTATGGTGTCAGTTATACAAAAGATCGGTAACTACTCGTTTGCGAGATGGTTATTATGTTCCCGAGGGTTATATCGGTACTTATATCCTGATAACAATGAGCTGAAGGCTTTGGCTGGTGTCCCTAAAGATAAGCCTAAAGGTAAAAAAGGAGGGAAGCAAGAGTCAAATGGCAAAGCCGAGACGTTCCATGTCCCTCGGAGTTTGGATATCCAGCTCGAGACGGCCCCCGTGACGGCGCTGGACGTGATACACCTGAGATACTACACAGAGTACCAGTGGATTGTAGATTTCTCGCTTTACACATGCATTGTGTATATTTTATCAGAGGTAAGAACTGAGGCATAAATCAAGAGCTTTTTCCATTTCCAGTATTGCCTATGTCTGCTGTGCTGTTCATTTTCACTTGCACTTTGTTTATTTTAGAATTTGAAAGTAATTAAATCTTGATATCATCACACATACTTGTGTAACTACTCGTTTCTTTCTTGATACTTGTCTAATATTGTCACTTTGTGATTTACAGATCTACACGTCATTCTTCCCACTGAAAGATGAGTTCAACCTGAGTATGGTGTGGTGTCTGCTGGTTGTGCTGTTTTCATTGTATCCTTTTGATGTTACATTTGAAGTTTTAACTCATTTCCAGCAAAAAATTTAAGAAAAACAATACAAATATTAACCAATATATGACTAAATGAATCATTCTATTGCTTGCACTGTTAATTAGGAGATTTTTTTAATTAATAGCCCTGATAGTACCAGCAGAGGAGTAATTCAGTATGTAAACTGTATGGAACATAAGCCCTGGCACATTATCAATGTACATAACAATAATCAGAATAGTCATAGGAAGTGTTTTACCAAGCAATCTCTTTGGCAATGATTATAGCCTAAGTGCTGTGTTGAAGTATTTACAGAAAGGCTAACGTTTTCCGGCTCAATCTGTGGTTAAAACCATTCCTTAACTCAACATCAGCAAAATCCTCCTAACCCTCACAAAACAGTACTTCACCAGCGAAGAGTCCATCGGGGAGCGTTCAACCTGCATCGTGGCTTTCTGCATCTTCCTCCTGCTGGCTATGATGGTGCTCATCATTGATGAAAGCAACCTCGAGGTTGGGGTTGACCCGGCCTACGACAGCTTCTATGAGAATGCTCACAAGTTCCTGGAGAACCAGGGGTTGTCTTCGGTGTAAGTTGTTACTACTGGATTGGTTAATGACATCTTTTAATGTCTTGAGTCCTCAGTTGCGTTATAAAGATCAGATTGCATTTTATAAGTATATCCAAATGCGCTTTGGTTAACAATTTTTAAATTAGGTAGATTTTAAAGTCCAAAATTAAAAATTGGGTATTAGGGGCAGGTTGAATGAATTAGAGATAAAAATTCAAGTACAAAATATAGCTAGTACAAAATGAACCTGGCTACCAGGTTCTCTGTATCTTGCGAATGTTTTGAAGAACCCGGGAGCCGGGTCCTTGGTTCTGAATGTGTTAAGAGGATGTCTGCTAGCCAACCTTTAGGTAGTAGAGAGACTAGAGAGTAATTTTCAATTAACCTTCTTTTCAGTGGTCCAGCTTCCAAGTTAATACTGAAGTTTTCGTTTGCCGTGTGGGCAGCCATCATCGGGACTCTGTTCACCTTCCCCGGACTCAGGGTCGCCAGGATGCACTGGGATTCTTTGAGGTAAGCATGGAAGCTAATTACCAACTTCATCATAATCATCATCAGCCTATATTCGTCCACAGCTGGACAAAAGCCTCTTCTATGGCACGTCACTCAACACGGTCCTCCGTTTTCTTCTTCCAACCAGTCCCAGCCACCTTGCTTATATCGTCGTTCCATCTTGTCAATGGGCGTCCTACACTCCGTTTGCCGAGCCGCGGTCTCCACTCAAGAAGACTAACTTAGATTACTAATACCAACTTAGTTGAATCTATCTTCACAAGAAATATACTATGGTTCAGTGAGACTTTGCTAATCAAATAGATGGATCACCTTTCGGGCTCTTTAACAAACTACAGTCGCATTCATTTCCTAAGCGCTGGGAGGCTCGATAATGACGCGTGAAACTACTCTCAAGAGCCTATTTGCATAAATAAAGTTTTGAAAATATAAATTTATATGATACTTTTTCAGGGTGCCCAGAAATTGACTGTAAATACATATATGTCTATAAATATTATCGGGAAACCCCTAAGTAGTTTTTTTTCCCGCGTTTATAAAAAAATATTGACGAGTCGCTCTTGAAGCTCTCGTCAACCGCCTGTCATCGCAATGTCGAGCAGGAATAACAATCGCATGTGCAGGTGCTCTCTGGCTAAAACTGGACTTGCAGAGCCGTATAAAGTAGGCATCACACAGGGCGCATTGATCTGAAAAGCGATGAAACTTTTGTCTCCCACAGGATAGTGAAAATTTTCAGGAAATATTTTACCCGACAACTGGGAAATATTGACAGTAAATTTCCGACCACTCTGTATACGCTATCAGCATAACACTAAAACTAGCCTTATTTATGGTTGAGTTGAAGATGATGAATCGGTTACCCTTCACAGGTATTACGGTGAAAGCAAAGCCAAAGGTTTCCTCCTGAACGTGAACTTCGCGATGCCGTTCGTGCTGGCCCTGCTGTGGGTGCGGCCCATCACGAGGCACTACCTCACCGTGCGGGTGTTCAGCGGTATGGAGAAGCCTATGTGAGTATTATGCTCCTAACTGGCCATTGGCCAAGCAAACTTCGTTTTACCTTAGCAATATTTTCTTTCGCAAGATTTCCAAATTTTCTCACCGTTTAAACCTTCCCTGGACAACGGCAAACATTTCAAAACCAAAATCAGCTAAATCGGCCCAGCTGTTTTCGAGTTTTAGGGAGACCAACGAACAGCAATTCATTTAGATGTAGACTAGATGTAATATAGATTAGGGGTCATCTATTTACATAATTATGTCACACAAATGACACAAAATTTGGGACTTTTAAAAAGTTAACATTTAAGTTAAGTTAGTTAAATAAAAGGTAAAAATAGTTGATTAGTTCATGGCACTTATTACTGTTTGTTATAATGTTTTCAATACAACAGGTATCAGTATTTGCTGCGTTGCCTTGTGATTACTTAAAAATGTATCAGGTTGTGGCAGTTGAAATTCAAAATTTACGGTAATCGGAGTATAGTTGAGCTAAGCTCGATTTAAAACGTGAGTTATCCGTATTTTTCAAGATGGTTAAAAATGTTAAAATGTACTCTTCCAGCATGTCACCCGGTGCGTTCGACACGCTCCGCCTCTCGCTCGTAGTGGGAACCATCGTACTCCGCCTGGCGCTGATGCCGCGCCAGCTCCAGGCCTACCTGGACATGGCGCAGCGGAGGCTGGACGTGCAGAAGAAGGAGGCGGGACGGATCACTAACATCGACCTGCAGAAGAAGGTAAAAAACATACATACATACACATACATATGTATTCTCACGCCTATATTCCCAAGAGGGAAGCCACGTTTAGCAATTTCAGGGTAACCAGATGGTTAAACGTGATTATTGCAGTGACAGGTTGCTAGCCCATCGCCCATAATACACTAACCCTTTCCCAGAGTCGACTCTTACGACATCCATGGGAAGAAAGGGGGAGGTGCTAGGTGAAAGTAGATTTTTTTTTAAATCGTTTTCATTATACAATGTGTTACAAAAATACAACTAAAGCAGAAAGGGGGTTAAAAGGCCCTTTATTAGGATTAGGAGTCAATTTAGAATATTTGAAAAAAAAAACCATTAATTCCTCCTATTGAGTTTGCAGACGTTTTTGAATGAAAAATTGAAATCTGTCAAAGAATACCCTCTGTTTCTATGTTCAGTTCTATTAAACGTTTTTCGCTTTAATAATTTACGTTTTATCCCGGTTTTTTAATTTGTATAAATGTACCTAAGGTCAGGTGGGGGAAGAGAAACGCAGGGGTAAGAGGGCACTACAGACCATACCCACTCATAACTCGTACGAGTTATGGTCTGTGGTGCCTCTTACCCCTGCCCTGCCACTGAATTTCTCTTCCCCCACCTGACCTTATATGCAAGTATAAAAAAAAAATGCATATTCAAATTTTAATTCTAAAACCTTTACAGATAGCCTCAGTATTCTGCCACTGAATTTCTCTTCCCCCACCTGACCTTATATGCAAGTATCAAAAAAAAATGCATATTCAAATTTTAATTCTAAAACCTTTACAGATAGCCTCAGTATTCTACTACCTCTGCGTGGTAGCTCTCCAGTACATCTGCCCCATCGTGATGTGCCTCTACTTCGCGCTGATGTATAAGACCCTGGGAGGGTACTCCTGGGCGGACCTGTTCTATGAACGGCAGGAGATCTGCGAGCCCCAGGAGAAGGTGGAGCCCAGGGTCGCTGGCGATGAGGTCGAGCAGTTCCAGATGGCTTGGGAGAATCTGAAGATGGTATGTTAGATTAGGGCTAAGGATCTCTAGAGAAATAACTGACAAATAGACATTTAATTAATATTTATTGCTACGCGGGACTTATTGACGTTTTAGGCTGCCTGTCCAATGGAGCGAGATAAAAATCCACATATAGAATTGCATCCACTGAAGAGGAGCGGAAATTTTATGCAATTCTATTGGTCGATTTATACCTCACTCACACCTCCGCTTCCTCGCTACGCTCCAACGGACAGGCAAGAAAGCCTTAATACGAGTATTATGTCTTTAATTACCTCTACAGTGACTGTGGCCATGAGTTGTCTCTCGACCAGGTGGAGACGAATCTACTCATGACAAGAGTGGCTATAACGAATCATCGAGGTAATAAAATCATAATGTTAAAACTTTAATACCTCCCGCGCAGCAATAAATATGAGTGGCAATCACGAAAGTTTAAACATAGAAATTTTATTGTTGAAGCAAGCTTTTTCTGCCGCCTGTACTTTATGCCAACTGTGCTTGATTACAGTGCTGCCAACCCTACAGTTTTAACTGTAGATCTACAGTTTTTTGGAAATTCTCTCAGTTTTTAGTTTTAGCCTCTAAATCTACAGTTTTTTGAGCGTTTTCTATTTACTAGTCCTTACATTAAGTTAGCTACAGTAAAACCTACTACTCTCCGCCAGAAAGTACTGATCACCCTATTACTATTTTTAAAATGAGAGATGCCGCGGAGGGGGACCTCTTTCAGTTGCATTTTAGTTATTTGTTAAACGGTCCCTCGACGCGGCAGCACACATTTCTAAAATATTAATAGGTTCTTTTCATGGAACTGAACGCCAACAGATAACTTTTTTGACGGTTTAGGTAAATTTTTTATTTTTATTTTCACAACTTATTTATGAGACGTAATTTAAGACATAGAAAAAAATGTTGTTCCTGTTTTTGGTACGGAACCATTCGTGCGCGAGTCCGACTCACACTTGGCCGGTTTTTGTGTATTTTTTTGACATTTACAGTTTTCTACAGTTTTTTTCGAGCATATCTACAGTTTTGCTCTATGCTGGGGTTGGCAACACTGCTTGATTATCATCCATCCTAGATTATTTTCACCAAATTTCAATCAAATCAATCGAACCAACAGTTAAAGAGCTGAGAGTCTCTTCTTACCAAAAATACTTTCCCAGAGTACGGAGACAACTGCTAAATTAATATAACAACTCCCCCCAGGTGTTCACGGAAGAAGTGTACCGCGGCGTGTTCGGCTTCGCGACCTGGTGGTGCCTGTTCGCCTGGTTCATCACCACCTCCCTCGGCATGGGCTACCAGACCTACTTCAGGATCTCGTGATGCTGCCTACTGACCAGAGAGTGCAGGTCTTGTGTCTATAGGTGTTTTATAATCACGGTTTAAAACTTGCATCATCATTATTCATCAAGTTAAAATGTTCATAATAAACAACAAAAGAAACAACGTTAATTCGTGATTATAAAATTCTTTATAGAAGTCAATGGCGGTTGCCAATATTTTAATCTATTGCAGGTTTGTTTTGAGAGATTGAAAAATTACAGACAGCAGCACTCAACATATATTTATTACTACGCGGAACTTAATTACTTATCTCGACGTTTCGGCCGCGTCTCTTGAGTCTGTACTCTGCAACGCGGTCGAAAGGTCGAGGTATTAAGAATCATACTCGTACGTGATTAAGTCCCGCGTTGTAATAAATATAAGTGAGAATCACGAAAGTTGAAAACATACCTAATAACAGCAGCCATGTTGTAATTTTCCTATCTCTCGTATTGCTAAACCATAGTGACCAACCAAAAAGAGTATAAAGCTGACAAAAATGAACTTTCTTTTACAACTATTGCCATGCACAAGTAATTTACCTAAAGCGACGTTTGTGAAGAAAGTGGTGCCCTTTTTTAATTTAAACTCTTTTTGGTAATCTGTAGATAGATTCAATATTAGGAATTGTCATGAACATGAAACTGTATTTGTTAGTTTATCTAGTCATAGTGTGTCGTGTAGATAGAAAGGGTTAGGCTTGAAAAACTCACTTTAGAAATGTGCTTTTATTTGAAAGTATATTTTGTGTTAAATGTTCACTCCCAACTGACCCATTTATACCACTGTCTCTGTAAATGCATCCTATCCCAAAAAGTACAATTTCTTTTTGTTATGTCTGTGTTTAGTACAAAAAGTTGATTTTTACGGTCTCAAACTACTTTTGAAAAATCTAGCTTATTTTCTTCGGCTTGTAGGATCCGCTTATTATTTGGATCGATCAAAATACTATAAGAGTATGAAGAATTTTAAGGCCGTACTCGAGACGTGAAATTGATAAATGATTTTGTTTTTATTTTAAAGTTCGTTAGTTTTTAAACGTGTCGTCTCCAAAAATACCAAGACTTTTCGGTTCCTTGTCACAATAATAATTAACAACCATGTTGTAAGGTTGAAAAATGTTTCACATTAGTCAGTGACAAGTTACTGAAATGCTTGTCTACTTTTTGAGATTCTGATGTTGACGTAAAAAAAGCAATTTGATGATTTTGCTAATGTTGTTTGTAAGCCAAGGAAAGACTCATTGTGACAACATAGAATTACGCAGTAGCTCACTTGTTATCGGGATTAGATATGCTAAATGACGTTGTATAGAAGTTTTTAATAATGTAGAACTTTCTATACGTTTCGCGGAGTATTTGATTATGGACATTATGGTTTTGGAATGTTTGTGTTTTTTCCACTTATTTGTTCAAAATGCTCAAGACTGTTATTGACCGGTTGAAGTGCATGTAATTTGTGGACTTTGTCGTTTGTTGTACTGTATAATGCTACTCAAGCAGTTTTAATATTACTGGCTTTTTTGCAATGACTAATGTGTCACATTAAAAAAGAAGTTATATTTCGCAACATTTTATATGGTTGCGTCCATTAGAGTTTTACTCTATGTTCTCTATCAAACTGTAGTATACCATATTAGTGCAGTCATTGAAGCGAAAAATATGGTCTTACCTCCGA
>BHDV01031120.1:2767-19068 GCA_005406045.1 Adoxophyes honmai
ATACAAAAGGGGGGGGGGTCGAGAAGACTACGATCCCATCGCGCCCCAAAACGGTAGAGTAGAGAAAAGCTGCTGTGCTGTGTTTAGTGGATATACTCCTCCCCTCCTGATCAAGATGGGAGAGTACGAGGAGATAGTTTTACATAACCCCCTTGGTTTCCCCTAGTGGGAGGTATGTGTGCATTATCACATCGTAAAAAATGTATGCTTTAGGCGACAAGTTTGGAACCTGTTCTATTCTTTCAGCTATTTTTACACCTAGAATTATGCTACAAGTGCTTGTGAAGTCAGGGAAATTGGACGTTTAGCAGGTTGAGATACTTCTAAAATTGGCCTTATTACTATTTCCAGCCAGTTGCATGACATCAATACTCAATATTGAACTTCATGGTGAAATTTGTCCTATAATGCGAACAAATTATGAAGGCGGTCAACCTGCCAAACATTCGTATTGCCTGACTGTACCTAGTCATGGTTTGGTTAATGTAGTTACCTGTGCTCTGCCTCCCCCATTTGGGAATACACGCGTGATGTTTATACATGTATGTATGTATTTGTGTGTAAAAAATAAGGGGCCAATTTCATAACTTTAATACAACAAATAAAACAAAACCTAAAAATAATAAAAACCGAAGTTAAACTTTGCTTTTTTACGGACGAATTTAGCGAAATTACCACGAAATTTGGGGTTAAGTCATACTAATAAACAAACAGACTGACGTGACGTCTTGTCCCAAAGAAGGTATAGGACACGAAAAGCTACACAGAAAACAAGTCCATGATGATATTTACGTTCCATGGCTGTCTTTTCAAGTTAGATAACAGTTATTAGGGTTGCCGACTGGGTTAACTCTATGTAGTATTTTAGTTAGATTACGAAAAAATATAGGACAACTTTCGGAGTGAGGGCTAGTGACTTCTAGGTAAAATAAAATGTATCGTTTAATTGACATCTTTCGAAACTACAAAGCACTAATAGCCTCTTAATGGTTTCTTTGTCAATAATATATAACAAAATATTACAATAATACCTACAATACATTACACTTCAATTCAATTTAAGACAATATGGATCTCGTTTTGGTAGTAGGAGCTTGAAATAAATATTAGAACTTAAAAACTACATTAGATTTAACTTCGAAAATGATTCCTTTTAAAACAGGACACCACACAAGATATAATAAACTAACTGAAGCACTGAACAGTTTATAGTACGTTAGTAGGTAGTATGGTATAGAACAGCGGTCTTAACCTTTTTGCCTGGCGACCCAAAATTCAAAAATATTAAAAGCCCGCGACCCAATCGAACATTAAAAAAAAATGAAACGCAGTGATTGCGGTTTGCTTTTCAAAAAGTCCTGCGGGTCCTGCGACCCATCTCGATATGGCCCGCGACCCAAATTTGGGTCGCGACCCGAGGTTCAGAAACGATGGTATATAATATAGGGTCACGAATTGTCCCGCAACATGTCGAGTTAATCTCGATTTAAAAACGTCAGTGTATCCTTATCATTTCACTATAAGTGAGTCTCCGGTAGTTTTACATCTCGTGGCTTCCTTATGGTCTAAAAAAAGATATATTTCTACACCCGTCGCCGCTTAGGAAAGTAACAAAGGTCAACAGACAATTAATAGTACATTGAGTATCTAGGGGAGGAAATGGAACATTATTAACGAGAGGCTGTTAGAAGCCCGACGCCGCAGGCGGAGGGCTTTTATGACTCGAGTTCATAATGTCCTTTACTCCCCGTGTTACACACAATGTTTTTCATCACATTTGCGAGGAAAAACTAAAAATTAAAGAAAATAAATGACATCACGTCACCGCACCGCGCTAATTCTGCTTGCGCTGTCACTGCTGTCAGTGCGTTTAGGTCTATTGTCACTTTTTTTAATCATATACCACAGACAAGAACTATGTTTCGCACAGAATGCGAATGGTCAACAGCCAGATTCTGCCAAAAAGGTTCAAACAAATTTACGAAAAAAACATATTAAAAAACGCGTTGACATACATCCAAAGTATTAAATTAATACAGTTTCATAATGCATACATTAATTTTGCATTTAAAAACTGGCCCTTAAGTTTTAATAGCAGAATTTTTATTTTTACATTTGTAACCTCCTTAGTCTGAACTAACGTACCTATACTAACTTTTGCAATTTTTAAAACTAAACTTTACCTCCCATAGGATGTAATGATAACTCCCGCGGTTACAATTTAGGCCTTTGTACTAAAGGATACGCTCTTGTAATAACACCATTGACGAGCAAGTGTGATGAAAAGACACTTACAATGCCGTAGAATTAACAGGTGAACTGGGTCAAGAGGTCACGGCGTTATTTAATTGTTAGCTGATTTCCGACTCGCCGACATTTCAGATTACATTCGGTTGTAATTGTAACCAATGACACCCGTTAACCCGTCTGGTGTCGGATACACAGGGTGGAAAGTTTTCATGGGCCCTGGAGGGGAACTACTCTAAAACATTTAGTTAGCTCATTTTACTGAAAGGAAACATTAATTTATTTTTCGAAATAAACATTTGGTCTTACGCTTCAAAAAGTACGAGATAAGTATCCAGGAAATTGAATATTTATTAACAATGCCTAGTACCTACTGCAGCTCTATTGTCTAACACACCAAAAATCTATATCGTGTTAAATTTGACAATTGTATAAGTAAATCGTTTGGAAATTGATATATTTCAAAACGAATTGACACTAAAACTGTCAAATTAAACACGATTTAGATTTTTGATAGACAAACGCGCTGCAGTAGGTACACTTGGCCGAAAAACTATCAGACGCATAACGTTTCGTCAGTTTAAGTCGTCCTAAAAGATAAAAATTATGTGAGAAAGTCCTGCTAAGCTAAATTCCTAAATTATAACATGTCCACGGAAGAGACGTGAACTATTTTCTGTATATGACTCAGGTTTTAATTTAATAAAAGTCTACCTATTAGTTAATACGTGTTAGGTCACTAGTACAATGGAGAGGGCTATGCTCGGGTGTCTCTACGTGATCAAATCAGAATTGAGGAGATTCGTAGACAGACTAAAGTCTAACAAAGCCGGATTAGCAAGTTGCAGTGGCAATGGGCACGCCACAGCACGCAGAGCACATGGCCGATGGGATTGAAAAGTGCTCGAGTCGTCACCACGGACCAGCAAGCGCAGCGTAGGACGTCCACTTACAAGATGGACAGACGACCTTATAAAGGTTGCCGGAAAACGCTGGATGCAAGTCGCTTCAAGAGTTCCAGACGGTACAGAATAGAAGTCCTATAATGTTGTCACTAAATTAATTTGATTGTCATCTTTATTACTACTTCATAATGTTTTTATTTTATTACCTTCATTCTTTTTCTAATTACGTGACCACTAATAGCATCATTATGGCGTTTCTAAGAAGATATTCGTCATTAAAAATTAAAACATAATGCTAAGTGGCGATCAGTCGACTTTAATAACATTGTCAAGAGTTCACAGTGACCGTACCAGTGTAAAGAATTTGTATGAAGAATCTTAAAGCGCCGTTAGCGGTTACTTGTGGTAGTAAAATACATACATACATCACGCGTGTGTTCCCTAATGGGGTGGACAGAGCACACGAAACGCTACATAGGAAAAATCATGATCAATACGCTTCATGGCCACTAGTGGCATATTTTTTTTAGATTTTGAGTAGGCAAGTACAATCACAGCCAGCCAGCCTATCACCTAAAGTTATACTTAAACCTACATATTTCATATTTCCGTAGAAGCCTCTTACGACATCCACGGAAGAAAAGGTGGAACGGAGTAAAATACTGATTAAAATAAAGGTCACTGCAAACTCATGGTAGTGATGAGTGACAGTTACCTACTTGACAAATCACCACGTGTAGACGCATTCAGTGATGTGTATAAATCTATAAATTTTGAAGAAAATCGATTTATGTATGACACATACTCGTAGTGGACTAAAATTCTTTCTGTAGCTTATGTGTTGTTCGTTCGTGTAGATAATAACAAAATACAAATAAGTTTGGTTTTTAAATTATGAATTAAAGAATAGTTGCTATCCCGAGATTACTGAAATTGTCTTTTATTTATATCCTGCGATAATTCTGCATTATCCCCAAAAGAGTAGCATAAGTGAATCAGGGATAGGGTACCTAGTTTCTTCATAATGGCATATAGGTATTCAAACATCATACGGATCATACCCTTGGTACAAACAATGAATCTAGCCAGATTAAGATTATTACCCTGTCGTGAAAGTTAAAAAAATCCACCCTTAGTGCACTTTTATAACACTCAAAGTACCTACTATTCTGTACTGTAATAAAAGTAACATGAATGCTAATTTTGAAGTCCCTAGTGTCGTAAAGTGAAGTCCAGAATTAGGCGAACTAACTTGACAGCCGAAAATGTTGCCAGACATAGAAAAAAATAAATAGTGATAAGTTTATGTCGACATAAATATGTCGATATTATCATGAGCTTTCTATAAATCTGATTCTATTTAAATTTTATCAAGTAATTCGTCGAAACTTTCACACTCTTACATAATTTGCCAAATATGGACGAACTACTGCAATTTACCGCGATTTAATATGATCTGAGGGATGTACGATTTACTAACAAAAATTGATCCAAGTTGGTGTATTTTTAATTTCTACCAATTTTTATTATTATTCATTTACATAGTAAAATTATTAGTTTGATTACAAACTTGTTACAAACACAATAATAAAGATAACAAAACTTTTTACTTTAAACATCGATTTTATAACAATACTTTTTACTTTACATCGATATTAACAGCACTGGCCGAACTATGGCAACTTTAGTGCACAATGAACTGTCAAGTTAGTTCGCCTAATTTTGGACTCCACTTTAGTGTCATTGTTTTTGGTTGTGTTTTGTCGGTCATTATCATTAGTTATATGTACATAATGTAGTTTCATTAAAATTCATTCAAACACCCGTACATCCCACAATTATAAATGACATTTCAGACAGCCTAAGTAATTAAATGAAACGGACACGATCATAATTTTATCTCTCGGCCCGTGAAAGCATAACGACTAATAATAATAAATCACATTATAGCCCCGAAACCGCCGTCAGCGCACCGCAAACAAAACGATTCGCAAATTGGAACAACCTCGTCGCTTGCGCAGGCTGCCTGTGTGTGCGTGCGAGGGTACGTCACCTTGACACGAGGCCCCGCGGGGTAATAATCCGTCTCTGTCGCACTACGGCGTAGCGGCCACGAGGGAGAGAGACCGACAACCCGTAGACGCTTTCAGAGCTACGCGGGCGCCATCTTGTCATTCCTTTTAGATTTTTTAAAGGCTTAGGCGTTTTGCAGTACGAGGTTTGTTTTACGCTGACGTTTATTTATAGCTAGCACGGTGAACTTATGAACTTAGAATTGAATTACTTCGCTAGAGAATAGGTATGATCGTTCGTGTTGTCACCGTGACTGATTGGCGATAACCTTTGGCAATAGATCGGCTAATAGAATACCGAACGGTGCCGCGTAGTTAATTAATTGATGTTAACTATATTTATTAGCTGGCGATTTTACATTTAACTTTCGATCCATTTTATATATTAATATATAACCCCTAAGAATTTTCGTAGAATATAAAATGAACTACAAACTACAAGCCGAGCGGAAATGTGATGCATTCAAGAGCACAAACGTGACACACAGCGAATAATCAACACGTGGCCCACTAGATAAGATAACACCACAGAAATAGGTTACATTATAACATCCGTCGAAAAACTAATTTACTCCAAAAACTCGGTTCAATTACTTAAATGAGCCATAAAACTCGGAAATAATAGATCAAATTATTTTCAACAGCGTCTGACGTAACCTGAAAAATTGGTATCACTTTTCGCGACCCGTGGCGCCATCTATGCGTTAAGTTGGTGAACGCGGCAAGGTTGTAAGCCCGCACCGCTGGTGGGTATTTATAGAACTATTTAATTGTGTCCAGGTCTTCTTATAATATTTATGTCGCGAATTGGGGTCCCGCGTGGAAATAGATCGAGCTGGCGTGGTTCCGCAGAAATCCTTTTTTAATTGGTCACGGGTGATGCGTAATGAGCGGAGAATGAGAAAGTTTGGTGTCGTGTTGGTTATGATTGAATGATTACTGTAAATTAGAGTGAAACAGAGATAGAGGACAAGTCTACCACCATACTGTACAACCATTCAACCTGGTTTCAAGTACCGTTTCGGAGTTGAGACAAAATATAGTTTTGTATATGCCTTTAGAGGACGAAAGAACTTTCGTCTATGACTCATTGGTATTAAGTATCATTTGAGCTTATTTATAAGTTCTTGAGGAAAATTAACGATTTTGAGTTTATTAAAACAGTGAATTCTTTTATTTACGATATCCTACGAAATTTATTTAAAAACGTACAGGAAACCGGAATAAAAGGGATTATTCGATGTTGTCCTCAAAAAATACCCCACAGTTATTTTTACAATACAATTGAGGAAAGCTAATGTTTAGCAATGTCATTGTCCTCATACTTTGTTTAAGAGGGCGCACACATTTTTTACGAACGTAATTATAATATCAGGCGGGGAAGAGAAATTCAGGGGCAGGGCAGGGGTAAGAGGCACCACAGACCATAACTCGTCGAGTTATGAGTGATTATGGTCTGTAGAGCCCTCTTATCCCTGCGTTTCTCTTCCCCCACCTGACCTTAGTGGTTTTGGACCAATGTTTAAAAAATCGTGAAAAATAAAGTAACTCATATTCAGCCATGAAAAAAATATGGTTAGACTAAACATATTCTGTAAATTTACAATGAAATTGTTTCATTTGTAATTACATTAAAATCAATGAGAAAAAAAATAAAGTAATAGTTCAACTTTGAAATTATGTAAAATGATATTTGAATAATAAAAACCAATAATTTGATGCATGTCTCTCCGTTAATCCCCAGTAGACTATATTGTCTATCAGATAATAACAAGTTTATATCGTTTATGGTAAATTTTAATGGAAAATTTTCAAGTGAAAGACAGCTCTGACGCGTATTTTTGTGAAAACCCTTCAACAAATTGGCTAAGTAAAAGAAATCTGTGTTGCTAATAAAATATTTCTTTCCGTTAATCCCTAGAAAAAGAGTTTATTTATATGTTACAGTAGTTTTTCTTTAAAAACTTAAGGATTTATAGCTTTCTAAAGCATTTGAAAATCATCAAAATCACCGAATTTTGTTTGCACGCTCTTAACTAAAACAACTGTTATACTTAACTAACATAAAATATAAAACTTTTGTATGAGTACTTCTTAGTAAATTAAATGTCCTCAATTGTACTAATGAGAGTAAGCGAGGGATAGGAACACACACGAATAAAAAATACACTTAAACACATGAATACGTGACGCCAGGTTTCCCAAACGGGTAGACAGAGCACTCGAATTGTACAGTCACGAACAGGGATTGTTAAGCCACTTGCTACTGTTCGCAATTTAGACGTGTAATCAATGACCGATGTGACTGACAGATGCTATCTATTGGATTAATATTACACGACCAAGTTACAAACATAGGTAAGTGGCTCAACAATCCCTGTTCGCGATGGTACATAGTCGAAACCACGTCTATACCCCGTCTTGTAGCCACTTTCAGCATATATATTCATAACAAAAGAAATACCTTGACCTATTTCCCTAGTCGCCGGAGAGAAGAAATATACAAAAAGAAACGGAGGGGTGTACAAATTACACACAAACATACATGTACATCATTATACAAAAGGCATGTAACGTTGCTACTTTTTACAAAACTCGCATTTGGATCAAAGAGCTGTCGCATCTAAATATAGCAAATCGGTCAGCGAATTTCCCCGCTTTCTAAGATGCGAGAGGCTATAATTTACCGCTCGAGTCCACTTCGCACAGACGCTGAACGGAACGGCGATGCGTTAGAAACTAGACATTCTAGAACATTCGGGGACATAAGGTAAACGTCCCTGTGCTCGACACTGACCCAATACTTGGCACTTGCAACCTTATGTCATAGTAACACAGGTGACAGATGGGCGTCACGTGGGCGTTGAGGCGTATAGCATTGGTACTTTCACCTTACCAACCCATTGCATACATCGCGACTGTATTCCCAATAAAAAATACGTACATACATACATACATATCCTCACGCCTGTATTCCCAAGAGGGGTAGGCAGAGCACATGAATTCAAAAACGCGCCACGTTTAGCGATTTCCGGGTAACCAGATGGTTTAACGCGATATTGCAGTGACAGGTTGCTAGCCCATCGCCCACAATACACTAACCCTTTCCCAGAGTCGACTCTTACGACACCCACGGGAAAAAAGGGGGAGGTGCTATTCTAACCCGGCACCACACGGGCCTGGGTATAAAAAAATATGCTAGAAGAAATGGCCACGAAACGTGAAATAGTCATAGTTTAGTCTACGGAGCATTTCGTTGCTCTGCCTACCCCATTTGGGAATACAGGCGTGATGTATGTATGTATGTATTCCCTGATGAGGCAGACAGAGCACACGAAACCGCACGTAGAAAGAAAAAAACGGAGACTATTACAAGTTTCATAGCCACTTCTAGCAAATCTTTCTGTTTTAAGTTGTAGGGCAGTATGACTAATAAACATGTGCGTTTTCTTAGTGTTTTACGTATTTATTCTAATTTTAAAAAGAAAACAAAACTTTACAAAATGCTTGGACTACACGCCCGAAGGACAAGAGAAGGCAAACGGTAAAAGTGTTGCCATACTTATTAACACTGTCTCTAACACTATTAGGTTTCAACTTGTCAGGTACAATAGTGACAGGTTGCTAGCCTGTGTTCTAAGTCTAACATATACCTTAACCTATTTCCTCAGTCGCTTCCTAAGACATCGACGGAAGAAATGAAGATTTGTCTAAACCCGACACCACACGGCAAACCTACCACTTAGGTACAGTCAGCGTCTGATACATGGTTACACTTTGGTACTTTGTCACTGTGATCGCAGTGACAATTTCATGCGAGAGTTCAAATATGAGGTTAATTAGAAAAGGTACTAAAGTGTATACATGTATCAGACGCTGACTGTACCTATTGATAAGATTTTAATGGAGTACCTATAGACACAGTCTTTCGGTGCCTCTCAAATTACTAAAGGTATGCACCGTATGCATCAATGCGTATGTTGTCGAAGAACACCTCACCATTTCTTCCAAGGAAGTCATAGGCGACTAAACAAACAGGTTAAGTATGCTATAGGCAACAGGTTGGCAACCTGCCACTATTTATACCTGTTTCATCTGTTAAAAACGGAAAAAAGTCATGGTTTTGTCACTGTATCTACGGCCATTAACTCTTCATATTTATTTTCGACTTTTGCAAGGCAAACCGTCTTACCATCCGAGACGCCTGTCCATCCTCGAATGTTTCTCTGCCAAAGTTAGGTTAGTCCTTCAGCCATCACACCCCTTTCCAGCAACTTTACCTATCCGTGCGAGCTGCATCAAGTCTTATCTCTTGTGGCGGAAAATGTCCAAGGTATGCAACATTTCTGGGTTTGGTGGCCTGTGTGAACTTGGGATCTTGGCCTACTTCGAAATTTCTAATTTTCTACATACGTGACTTCCTGACTCCAGCCAATCCAACGCATACCAGCCCACATGTCAAAGACCTCTAAACGTTACCTCTTTAACGACTACATAGTATAAAAACAAAGTTGCTTCCCGCTGTCTGTCCCTATGTAAGCTTAGATCTTAAAAACTACGCAACGGACTTAGATGCGTTAGCATTAATGGATAGTGATTCAAACGGAAGGTTTTGTTTAATTTAGTTAAGAATATAGTAGGTACTTACGTAAATAAGTAGAGAAACACTGCTATTTCAGAGGTTTCTAAAGGGGTGTCGTAATTTGTAAATAGGTATAGGTATTGTAAGTATTTAAATTAGTAATGCATCCGTGTACTAATTATAACCTTCCAAATTCAAAACTTTATTGATGCAAATAGGCTCCTCACTGGGGATATCACGTTTAACCATCTGGTTACCCTGAAATTGCTAAACGTGGCACTGGATTTTTAAATTCATGTGCTCTGCCTACCCTTATTGGGAATACAGGCGTGACAATATGAATGTATGAATGAATAGGCTCCTAAAGACACTTTTACACGTCATTTTCGAGTTCTCCGGAAAGACCTTCCAAGAATTGCCAATTAGAATGCGTAGCAAGAAACTTGGCAAAAAGTCGTTAGTTTCTTGATCAAATTATAAAGGCATGGCATCAATAGCCTCATCAAACGACAAAAATAAGTATTGTCAGTTTCCCAAACACCGCCAATCCCCACGGTCAACCAGAGGACAAGAATTTTCCAGACCAAAAACGAAAACTGCGCAACATTCAAGCGCATGTGAAAACAAAACCGTACAAAAATAAAAGACTCATACACGTGCCCGCCCACACACACACGGCCAGCGAAACAATGCACTTTTGTGCCGTGAAAATGTAGGTATCGAACTGATTGCGACCGGCACAGAATGCGCAATAAGTGATTTGTTTTCGACCTTACTTAAAAAGAAATGAATACGAACAATCGGACATACATACATACATAGATCACGCCTGTATTTCTAATTGGGGTAGAACACAAAATGCTACGTAGAAAAACCATTACTATTTCACGTTTCGTGGCCTTCTAGCATAATTTTAGGTTTCAAGTCGGCAGATATAATAGTGACAGGTTGCTAGCCCGTCGCCAAAATTTTACCAAAACCTATTTACTTAGTCGCCTCTTACGACATCCACGGAGGAAATGAAGAGGTGTTATTCTAAATCCAACACCACACGACAGTAGGACATTCTTAGTAAACACCCGTGTGGTATCCTTACTAATATTATAAGTCAGAAAGTGAGTTTGTTTGTTTGTTTGTTTGTTTGTTCCGCTTTCACGCTGTAACTACTGAACAGATTGCTTTGAAATTTTGCAGACATAAAGATAGAAGTCCGGATTAAATAATAGGGTAATTTTCATCCCGGAAAAAATTGATGTTCCCGAGGGAAAACAAAAATATAGTTTGCTTGATAGATCGATATAAATCGATGAAAGATTGATATCGATCGATGATAGATCGATATCGATCGATAGATGATAGATCGATGGCGCTGTGTGTCGTTTGAAACGAGAAGTTTTCTTATAGTTTTGCTTTATACCGCAATATAACCGAGTTCCACGCGGGCGAAGCCGCGGGCGGAAAGCTAGTCAGGAATAAAAAACACCTAATTTTTTCTTTTGAGGATGTCGTAAGAGGTGTCTACGGAAATACTATTTGTAATAAAGCTTTTATTTCCAAATATGTTCACATTTAACCAGTTTTCCGTTTATATACGTTGTTACGATATATCCGTCAGTTCGGAGTACCTTTTAGCATAGGCCATAGGTATGTCAGCTGCAATCCTTGTCCAATATGGTCTCGGGGTGAGGCTTATTTCGTCCGTCCACCTCCTGATTGGGTGTCCTTTACTTCGTAAGGATATAGGTTAATTAAGGTGATACGCTACACGCTAGCAAACTGTCATTATTGTGCCCCTTAACTTAAATCTAAAGCTACGAAGCGTGAAATGATTTTGACATGTAGCGTTTCGTGTGCTCTGCTTACCCCGTTTGGGAATACAGGCGTGATGTATGTAACTACATTACTATATCCTCCAATTAATTCAGTGGCGTACTTCTCTAACGTTACAAACTAACCTCATCGACAACATCGACGTCGAGGTGTTTAAACTTGCAGTCGTATTGTATCGAAAATCGTTGGACTCGCGCACGAATGGTTCTGTACCAAAAACAGCAAAAAACAGAAACACATAAATTCCAGAAGTTGGTAGCTAACCTTCACTAGTTGGAGAGGCACTTGAAGAAAAAGAAGAAGAAGAGCAGATAGGTATAGAAGAGAAAATAACCAATCGCACTGTACTTACGTACTTACTTCTATTTCGACATTTTATACGCGTCGAAGCGTCCGCAACGTCGTATTGATTTAAATGGGTAAGTATTTAATATTTGTTGTGTAAGTACATGTTAGGTACTTTGTTTTCAGCTTAATTTAAAATTTCATAATAGCAAATATCGCACACAGACATCACGCCTGTGTTGCCAAATAAAGTGGACAGAGCACACAAAACGATATACTGACAAAACCATAATTCCTTCACGTATCGTAGCCTTTAGCATAATTTTAAGCACAAAGTCATAAAATACATAGCCACAGGTTGCCAGCTTTCACGGCCTCCTCTTTCCACGAAAGAAATGAAGAATTGCACTTGAAACCAAACACTGGCAAGCATTTTATATACATTTCCGTGTATAGGATGCAGGCGTCATATAAATGGCCGGCGAGCGATAAGCTATGGACAGTAGTGTCGTTGACTCGTGACGTCACGTCCGGCGCAGCCAGCGCCATGCGCGCGCGCCGCAACGCTTTCGACATTTATCAAGTTATATTTTGTTGTTGGCATCCCTGTACTATACTCGGCTGAAATAAAGAGCAACGACCGTTGATTCCTTTTTTATTGGGATCTATGAGGAAAGTGCTATACTGTTACATATAGATTTTCCCTCTCTATATCTGGTACGGTCAAGGACTTCAGTTCATGAACCATCTTTTTTTAAAGAAAAAGTCATTACGATTCACAATTAATGGGATGTCACTATGAAGTTTACTGTGAATTGATTCCATGGTAGCTCATGAATTAAAGTTCTTGACTGTACCTAATTCTCGTCGGGTTATTAACCTTTTGACCGCCAAAGACGCCATATCACGTCATCGCAAGTCAGTGCCCGTGACGCCACGACGTTAAATGGCGCGTCGAACTTATTGCAAAAGAACTGAAATATAAAAAGCTTCAACATTTTTTCTAGGTTTACTTTATTTATAGGTAGTGTAAGTTATTTTATACCTAGTTTAAATAAAATAATACAGCACCATTCGAAAAAAAACAAGCATTATCTAAGAGCCGACTGACGGCTTTGGCGTTAGGAGCACAGCGTTTCACTTCGCGCCTTGGCGGTCAAAAGGTTAAAAACAAATAGGGCATTTTCCATTTGTGTAATTTATTTATTTTTATTTGTGGAATTTCAATGGAACTAGAAACACTTGATCATCTATCTACACTTCTCAATCGGTACCTAAACTCATTATACTTAACATACATACAAATACATACATAAAAATCTCGCATTATTCCGTACAGGGTAGGTAGAGACAGCAGAGCACTATAATCTTCTAATCAACTATAGACACTTCTTTACTTCATCCACGTTGATCTGCCTCGTCATAAATATGCTTGTTGTTTTCATATAACTCTCCACTAAGCGCTCCAATGTTTTACAATATTTGCGGGTAGGCGACTGTTCAGTTACAAATTTTAACCAAGTAACTTAAAACAAGTAAATTTTTTGGTTCAAGGTTTTTAAATGTCTACAATTTTTTGTCCATCTTCCAAAACGTAACTGGCAGATATCTCAGAACCTATGAAATCAAATCGCCTTTGTACTTTTGTCTTAGTCCTGTTACAAGTTACTTTATGTTTTAATACTAATATAATAAAGCTGAAGAGTTTGTTTGTTTGTTTGTTTGTTTGTTTGAACGCGCTAATCTCAGGAACTACTGGTACGAATTGAAAAAATCTTTTTGTGTTGGATAGACCATTTATCGAAGAAGGCTTTAGGCTATATAACATCACGCTGCAACTAATAGGAGCGAAGAAACATTGAAAAATGCGGGGAAAACGGGGGAAATTAGTCACTATTCCACGCGGACGGAGTCGTGGGCACAGCTAGTGTACAATATAAAGAGAATTTACCGTGTGGTGCCGTGTTAGAATAGCACCTCCCCCTTTCTGCCAGTGGGTGTCGTAAGAGTCGACTCTGGGAAAGGGTTGGTGTATTGTGGGCGATGGGCTAGCAACCTGTCACCACAATATCACGTTTGACCATGTGGTTACCCTAAATTTGCTAAACGTGGCACTGGATTTTTGAATTCATGTGCTCTGCCTACCCCTCCTGGGAATACAGGCGTGAGAATATGTATGTATGTATGTAAAGAGAAGAGATATTCCTACCTACATACATGTGAACATTAAGAACGCTAAGTACGAGTGTATCAGCGACCATTAAGGATACAATCACTATTTAGCACAAAGTTTAATATTATTATGTAGTCATAATCAAGTGATAATGATAAGGAAAAATACTTTAGGACAATAAAAAACATCATCATTAACACTTCAGGGTGCACCCTAACTATGCATAGTGGCTCCTGGAATGTGATAAAAAACTTAACCGTTATATTCATTGTTGTAATTCTTTACTAACGTAAACTTAGCGCTTTTAATAATATGAACTAATAATGCATCATTGTGGTGTTTGACACATCGCTGATAGAACGCGTGGTTAAAATATTGTTTTTAATTAATATTTTTGATAATTACAATTCAAATTCAATAATCTACATAAATGAAAATGAATTGCTGATATGTAGTCTCGCTAAAACTCGAGAACGGCTGGGCCGTTTAGCTGATCTTGGTTTTGAAATGTCAGTCGTAGTCTAAGGAAAGATTTAAATGCTAAAAAATTTGGAAATCTTGCGAAAAAAAATCTTGCAAAAAGCGGACCGAAGTTCGCCGGGCCAGATAGTATACAATAATTCAATTACGAAGCCTGAAAGAGCCATAACTTAGTATGCCAAGTTTCGTGTATTCGGTTTTACCCATTTGGGAATTCAGGCGTGATGTTTATATAAGTTAGGTGTGTGGTTTAGTAAATAGCACATACTTACATTATTACCTACATTAATCGCTATGTTAAAGGAATGTTCAATGTTAAACACTCTAATTTCCTGCCCTATTCATGTAGTTGACGGCAATATCGTACTACCAAACTGAAAGGTGACAAACAGTTTCGTAGCTAATCGTGAGTTCAAATCTCGCCAGAATGGAGCCAAAAAAGCTTAATTTTTTTTTTTTTTTAAAACTCATTTGCTCGAAGTTAGGTTTAGAATTTCTTCATTTCTTCCGTCGTTTCGGTAAAAGTTATATTGACATTGCATTACTTGGCAACATAATACACGGTGCTCGTGAGCATTGCGAGAGATTTCAACCACGAATTCCAGAGGCTATTAGAAGTAATAAATGTTATATGAACTTAGGTCAAAACACGATTTTTTTATTATTATTAAGGCACGTTAATACTCCATTAGCAATAATTATGTATGAAAATATTTTTTTAAAAATCGTGTTTCGACCTAAGTTCATACAACATTTATTACTTCTTATAGCCTCTGGAATTCGTGGTTGAAATCTCTCGCAATGCTCACGAGCACCATGTATATCACGCCTTCATTCATTAATGGGATAGGCAGAACACACGCAACAGTACAAAGCGAAAACCATGACTATTTCAAGTTTCATACATAAAAGGAAGAGGTAAACTTAATAGTGACAGGTTGATGGCCTGGCACCTAAAGCTTACCTTCCTTAGGTCGCCTCTCACGACATCCACGGAAGAAATGTTGAAGAGTAATTCTAAACACCACACGGTTAAATAGCTATCGATGCTTAACATAGGAAATCTTACATACATACATAACATCACGCCTGCACTCCTAATAGGGGTAGGCAGAGCACACAAAACGCTACATAGACAAAACGATGACCATTTCACGTTTCGTGGCCACTTCTAGCATTTTTTTGTTGGTTTTAAGGCGGCAGGTACAATAGTGACTGGTTGCTAGCCTGTCGCCTAAAATGCACCAAACCTATATCCTTAGTCGCCTTTTACGACATCCACGGAAGAAATGGAGAGGCGTCATTCTAATCCCGACACCACACGGGAATCTTACGTTTATTGTGTTATCTGTGTGGTATCGGGATAGAATAACACTTCTCCATTTCTCCCGTGGAGTCGTTAGAGGCGACTAAGGAAATAGGTTTGATGTTGTTGTATAATTATCAAACAATACCTGTATTGTTTATAGAATAAATGACTTTGACTTTAATATGATCTGTCACTGCAATATCACGTTTAACCATCCGATTACCCTGAAATTGCTAAACGTGGCACTGGATTTTTGAATTCATGTGCTCTGCCTACCCCTCTTGGGAATACAGGCGTGAGAATATGTATGTATGTATGTATGTATGTGACTTTAATATGACTAGCTGGGTGACCGAGCTTTACTCGGATTATTTTTTGCATACATTGAAATACTGGTAATACAAGTTGTAAAACTAAT
>BHDV01031120.1:21358-40933 GCA_005406045.1 Adoxophyes honmai
TGCGTTAAAAAATATGCGTAATGATGATTATGCAAAAATCAATTTCGGCGAAAAGTGTTATGCGAAACAATATTAGTCTAAAAAATTTTATGCCTTCCAATAGAGAACCGATCAAAGATACTAAAATAAATTTTATTTTGTAAATTTGTATTTGTGTAATTACAATATTGGTTTTAATAAAATAACTTTTTTATGTTAGGTTCCTTTTTTATTGAATTACAAATAACAATTACAAATTAATAACAATGTTGATATTGTTGATTTTGTGACAATAACTTTTTATAATTCATTAAAAAATACTATTTATATGTGGAAAAGTCAACATTTATTTAATAAATTCATAATTATTATCAGTTACGAGTACATGCTTACATGTCACTTATACCTATGTTATACATATTTATGTTCCATTTTATTTGTGGTATTTTTTAAAACATTCGCATTTGAATATTCGCATTCGCGTTCGCGAATATGTAAATTTTAACATTCGTGACATCCCTAATCGAGACATTTCGTGCTGGCAACACTGTTTGTAGTTCAGGTAATTATTTGTGCCGAATTAAATTAATTGGTTTAGCTCATTTACTTTTTCGTGCCTGTGTGATGTCGAGTTTTGAGTTTGACGTCTCCATTTCTCTCGTGGATATGGTTGATGATGTTCTTAACCCATAGTTGGCGATAGATTTTTTCCGGTTTTTTTCCAGTGTATGTCGCAAACGGCAACTAAGGAAAAATAGGTACAGATATGCTTTAGACGACAGGCTAACATCCTGTCACTGTTGCAGCTATAAACTTTAATCCTAAAAATGCGCTAGAAGTGGCTGTGAAGCGTGAAATAGTAATTGTTTTGATTATTTAACGATTCTTATGGCCCGCCTACCCCATTTGGGAACAAAGGCGTGGTGTGTGTGTATGTTTTTTTTTGTTTTTTTTTTATTTAGCCTAATATATCCCACTGCTGGGCAAAGGCCTCCCCTTTCTTCCGCCACTCTTCCCTATCCTGGGCATGCACCTGCCAATCATCCTGAATGTTGTTCAGGTCGTCCCGCCACCTCCTCTTGGGTCTGCCCCTGCTCCTTTGGCCATCCCTCGGAACCCATTCGGTGACGATTCGTGCCCATCGGTCTGGGTGCATTCGGTAGACATGCCCGGCCCAGTCCCACTTCAGCTTGGCGGACTTGAATTTACTAAAAATTAACATTAAACTACCGTGAGACTCACTTATGTTGAAAATTTAACGGATAACTCACGTTCATTAAATCGAGTTTAGCTCGACATGTTTCGGACTAATTCGTAGCCCTTCAACTAGGAGCCGCGGCGGCTGCTGCAGCCAAGCGCGAACTGCGCGCCTCCGCTCTCTTTCGAGTTATCCGTTAAATTTTCAACTTGCTAAAAATTGCTCAAAAACGTTAACCATGCTTTAATTTTTGCTGTTCATCTGCTAATTTTAAGTAAATAAATAAAATAATCTTTAACACATAAAAAATTAAATGTATTACGTAGTATACACGAGCAATAATTTAAGTACTTTACAATAAACTATCATATTTTTAGAACGCGGAGACTTACCTATACATATATTACATATACATACAATCACGCCCATATTCAACCAATGACCAGGAAAACCATGGTTAACCATTTGAAAAATAAAGGACAGTTAAGGCAAAACGCTTTTTTAAACCCCCGCGAATCGGTAGTTAAAATTACTGTGAGTGACACGATAGTTATCCATCAAAAAGTCAAACTCGCCCCGTTTCTCAAATGTTTTCCAATTTCACATTATCTAAAAGTAGCTACGAAAATTGAAACGGTCACGATTTTGAACATGTAACGTTTTGTGACATATCCGGGCATAAGAAGTCACAAGATAGACTCGTAAAAACTGTATAAATTGTAAAAATAATTTTGATGCAAATTTTGAAACTAGTTCCACATCAGCCGCTATAATCCACAATAGGGATGTCGACGGGTTAAATCATGGCTGCCCAACCTTTACAACAGTCGGGCGAATTGGGTGATTCAAAAATCACAGGCGGGCCACTGATCACCGACAGTTCGTATTTTCGTTATTTCTTAATTAAAACATCGAGCTTAACTTAAAAATTAAGGTACGGTGGAATAAAACAAGATTCTCAAATAGTTGTTTAGTTTTATAAGCTTCATTAAAATCACAACAAAAATAGCACCTTTTGCCAAATACAAAAAAATGGGACAATAATTGTCATTTTTCCCAGAAACAATTTCAGAAATCACATGAATACCTAATTAATGTGATTTCTGAAATTGTTTCATTAATTAGGTATTAATGTGATTTCTGAAATTGTTTCTGTTATTGTTGTTGTTGTTTCCTATATTAGGCGTCACATCAGATGTTGACAGTAACAACAAAGCAGAAAATATGTTGCTCGGTTAGGGATTGGGGTATTTATTTTAAATATAATTAAGATTTGAAAAAATCTTTTCACAAACATATGTTGAACCGAAACTACTTAAAAATTGAAAGGCCAGGTCAGTTATTGTGGGAAAATCTTCTTTTGGTACCAATTTCCAGAAATCTACAAACTCTTGTGAAGTAGGTAGTTTCTGACTTTGAAGATATTTTTTCTGAAAAAATCAACTCAACACTTTAGGCATAAAACTTACTCACGCGGGCGGCGGGCCATTCAAAATTCCTTCGCGGGCCATTTAACCGTTAAATTATATCATTCCAATTAGTCCGTTAATTAGATTATTTTAAAACACCAAAAGATTCCGCAATTTTCAACGTATACAGCTATAAATTGGCATGCGGACTGTGGCTAACAAGATCTCTTCTGTGTTACCCCGAATTTAACGCGAGCGTAGCCGCGGGAAAAAGCTAGTAATACGAGTAAGAGTAGTAATGCTCGTATTATAAATGTAAAAGTTGTGAGTAAGTTTGGATGTTTGTTACTCTTTAACGCAAAAACTACTGAATGGATTTTAATGAAACTTTACAGTAATGTAGCGTATACATCAGAATAGCACATGGGCTACAATTTATAAAGATTTTGTTTGAATTTTATAAAATATGACGATAAGTGTCGAGAAAGTAGGAAAAAATCTACTATCTGCTGGCTATTCTGGCGTGCGCTTCCTACTATCCTACTAATATTACAAATGTGAAAGTTACATAATATCATCTACAGCAGCGTATATTAGAATAATTCCGAAATCTCTTGTGTTAGCCCGAAAATAACGCGTGCGAATCCGCGGGCAAAAGCTAGTAAATAAATAAACAAAGGTAAAAATCATCAAACTTCCGCAGTGGGGGCTTGTGACGTCACGCCTTGGTAAAAATTGTACCATATAGCGACGTCACTTGAAACTTCTATGCGCCATATTCTTTTTTTTTTTTTGTTTATCAAGTAAAATAGAAAACGCGTTGAACATTTTTGTTAATCTATATGAGGGCAACAACATACAATCACGCCTGTGTTCCCAAATGGGGTAGGCAGAGCACACGAAACATGACATAGACAAAACCATAATTACGACTTTATCACGCTTCGCAGCCACTTCTAGCATAGTTGAAGGACTAAATTGTTTATTTTTTAGTCAACTACCCAATTCCCACAGACAATACGAGTACACTGAACAGAGAATCACGGCAAAGGTTACACTTTCAAAACACATCTGCGAGGGGTGATTAGAAAAAAACTACCCCTGCAGGGGTTGCGACCCTCGCAGACGGTGTAGATATTAATAGATAGGGATGCTGTGAAAATCGGGCGGCGTAGTTTGGCAAAAGGTGCATCGGAATCGAGCTAACCTCAACGCTAGAGTAAATAAAATCTTGACTGGTTATTTTTAAACTAACCTAAATATCTCAATTTCATTTCCGTGGAAGTCTCAAAAGGCGACTAAGGGTGCAAACAACTTTAATAGAGTAATATTTTGTCTAGGAACAACTCAATCTTTCCTCGCATGTACCTATGTAAATAACTTTTCATTTAAAACAACTTGTGATCGACGTAAGAGTTGTATATTTCAGCACAAATTATTATTTTCGTTTGGTGAGACTCACTCATAGTGAAAATTAACGGATTACTCACGTTGATTATACCGAGATTAGCTCGACATGTATCGGATCAATCCGTGATCCATCATCTGGAGCTACGCGCCACGGCAGCGGAAAAGTGCACGTATGTCCGCTGCCGTGGCGCGTAGCTCCAGATGATGGATCACGGATTGATCCGAAACATGTCGAGCTAATCTCGGTATAATCAACGTGAGTAATCCGTTAATTTTCACTATGGTCCAATGGAATCTACTGACCAAGCGTTAATTTTTAGCGATGCCGGGTTTAAAAAGGAGATTAACCAGTCCCAGCAGTTAGACAGTTAAATTAACAGTTTCAGCTACGGGTTTGAACACTTCACTTTTTCTTCCGTTGATGTCGTAATACATTTACGAATACGATGTAGTAGAGAGGCACTTCAGCTTACTTCGTCGAACTTTACTTCACCTCGGATAACTTCCATTTTCTGTCGTTTTTGCGACCGAGTCAAAGGGCTTGAATACATCTACACTAATAATAATATTATAAAGAGGAAAACTTTGTTTGTTTGGTTGTAATGAATAGGCTCATTAACTACTGGACCGATTTTTAAAATTCTTGCACCATTCGAAAGCCACATTATCCACGAGTAACATAGGCTAAATTTTATTTTGAAAAAAAAAAGAGGATTCCGTAAAATATTTGGGTTTGGATATCTACATCTACACTAATATTATGAAGAGGAAAACTTTGTTTGCTTGTAATGAATAAGCTCAGAAACCTACGACCCGAAGTCGCGGGCGAAAAGCTAGTTTTGGAATAAAACTCACCTACTTCGCAAAGGTTTCCCTCCTGTTTCTCTAAATGTATTCGATATTACAAAATCTGCCAGAGCATAGCGCATACATACAAAATATACATTACATATCCCGAAACGCCTCTTTCACACAGGGGTAGGCAAATACTACGTTGTTCCACGCGCTATAATCCATAATATTTTACAAAAAACACGATACATGCACGAACATTGTGAGTGAATACCATAAATTTTAGCTAATGAAAACCTCAAGCGTTATTAACGCCATTAATTAAGAAAGTAATCCTTATTAATTAAGCATTTTTTGTACGGGTAACGTAATTAAAACATCGAATTTAAAACGTGGCATCGCGTCGTCAAAGCAAGGAAGAGATTTGAAAAATAAATCCAATGTTAAATAGCTACTGTGGCAGTTAACTTCGTTTCCTGCTGAGCTAATGGACGAAAAATAAATGTTTTTTTAAAGATATCAAACTGTCTATGCGTGATATACCTATGTATGTACAATTTAAACGAATTGACTGGATTTTGTTGTCACTTTTCATTATTTTTGTTTTACTGTTTTACTGATACTTAGATAACTTCACAACTCAATCCAAACTTTCGGACATTTTTACAGAAGACTTAAGAAAGAAGAAAAAAAATTTTGGTCGAATTAAGAACCTTCTCCTTTTTTGAAGTCCGTTAAAAAAGAAGATTTAAGCTGGATTTATCTCCAGATCTGAAATATCCGAAATACTGTAAAAAACTTCCATAACAAGCGGTCAATTAGTCGCAATTAGCGAGACGAGATATTAAGGATATAGCTGGAGAAAACTAATAAAATCCTGCTGAGGGCATCCAATTAAAAGTTTATACGTTACGATTACTTGGAAAAACTGATCTGTATTAAGGTCCGACCACACCGCAGCTTAAAATCCGGTGTCGCTGCGGAATCGCAGTGTCGCGTCGTTTTCGCACCGGTTTCGCCGCGTGCTCCCCACACCGCAGCTTAAAAAACGGTGACGGTACGGAATCGCAATGACGTGCGTCACGATAATCTTTTTGTCGCAAACCTTCCAAACCGGTGCTTAAAATTCGCTGCGTCAAAATCATGCTTCAACTACCTATATGACATAAGTAAAGATTAACTGCACCCATCACAGCAACAAAACAAAAGAACGTGACTCAGTTGTCTCGTTCCTTTTTTAATTTTTAGACATAGAATCTGATTATATCTATGTGAAAAACGAAGTGTTACCGACAATAACCGAGAAACCCCGATTCGCAAATCTTTGCGTAAAAAACGCTGCATCTACCAGCTGCGACTTTTACGTCACCGGTGTGGTGTCTGCCATAAGATCGCCGTGTAATATTTTTTGCGATTTTTACGCAGATCAATTTCCGGTGCGACAGCGTATTTTAAGCTGCGGTGTGGGAGCATGCGGCGAAACCGGTGCGAAAACGACGCGACACTGCGATTCCGCAGCGACACCGGATTTTAAGCTGCGGTGTGGTCGGACCTTTATCAAAAGTTCCGGTAAATTCGTAAATTTATAATGTATTTATATTTTCACATATTAAACTATTTGTATTAGAAATTTGAAATTTAGCACAGAGGTTTCGTTAATATTAACGTAAGGGAGCATTAAGAAATGATTTTTGAAAATTTAACCCCTAAGACGGGGTCTTAAGGGAAAGACTTAAGAAACATTAAATATTGTTTTCGGAAATCATTCTTTTAGGGGGTAAAAAGGGGACACGAAGTTAGTAGGTATGAAAGATTTCTGGATTGCCTGTAAATTCAACATTAAAGAGCGGTCGCAGTCGTGGGTAAAATCTATAAGGGGATGATAAAGCTATATCAAAATACCTCTAAACTAAAAAAATATACATATATTCAAGCAAAGACATTTGCATGCTATCGTAATTGTTAAGACATGTAACCGTATGCCCGTGTGGTGCCGGGTTAGAATAGCACCTCCCCCTTTCTTCCCGTGGGTGTCGTAAGAGTCGACTCCGGGAAAGGGTTAGTGTATTGCGGGCGATGGGCTAGCAACCTGTCACCGCAATATCACATTTTACCATCTGGTTACCCTGAATTTGCTAGACGTGGCGCTGGATTTTTGAATCCATGTGCTCTGCCTACCCCTCATGGGAATACAGGCGTGAGAATATGTATGTATGTATGTATGTAATCGTATACTTAAACAAAATTGTTAAGAAGACTACATATTTAATACCGTCCCTAAAGAACATAAATATACTTATTTCATTTCATACATCACTCCTGCATTCCTAAATGAGGTAGGAAACAGTTACATTCACAAAATGATGACTACATAAGAATGTAGTTTAGCAGAAAGGATCAAACCTGCATAACCCTTCGAAGTAAAATGATCTATAGGCGTCTAAAATATGTGACTTATGTCATGTCACTTCAATTACGAGTGACTTGTGGGTTGGATCCTTTTCCCTAAACTACGTCCATTATTTTATTAAGTACTCCTTGTTTAGTAGCCAGCATTTAGGTTTTAAACTCCAATGGAGTTACAAAAGTGACAGGTTGTTAGTCTGTCGCCTGAAACATAACTCAACCTATATTGTGATTATGAGGTCCACGGAAGGTGTTATTCCATCAAGCAAGGACTATGTAAGCAAATTTACAAGGGAAGTGTGTTTGGGCAAGTCGGTCGAGGGCGCCCCCGAAGAACGTATATCGACCAGATCGACGATGTACTAAAGGCAGGCCAAATTAGGAGTACCCGAAACCGTCGAGCGTGTATGACGAGAGTTATGAATGTGAGTGCAGCGAGAGAAGTATGTCAGAATAGAAGCGAACGGCGCTCTGTTGTCTCTGCCTACCCCGCAGGGAATACGGCGTGACGGTTATGTATGTATGTATGTATGAGGTCCACGGAAGGTGTTATTCCATCCCAATTTTTTTTAGACAACAATAAATTCATAACATTTTTCACAAATTTCAGAGCCACTCGTCTATACCTCAGTAATCTATCGCCAAGTGGGTTTGTTACACCCTGTAGAGGTGCAGAACCCTAAAAAAAGGATTTTAGGAGGAAAGCATTCCCATATAATTAAAACAATGTTCCCAAAAGGGGGAGCAGAGCACACGAAACACTTTATAGGCAAAACCACGACTGTTCTACGATTCTAACATGTTTTTTGGTTTGAAAATGAATGAAAGAGGCATTATAGAGACAGGTTGCTAGCCTATCGCCTAAACCATAGGTACCTAAATCTATTTCCTTAGTCACATTACATCTTACGTCATCCACGGAAGAAATGTTACTCTAACCCGTGCGTATATTCAAAATACTCCAAAGAAATAACCTACCAAATTAATAGAGACATGGTTCCAGCGCGGCGTAGGCAAGTCCGAGGCTATGTTTAAGTGTTAGGCGTAAGTACATAACTAAGTTAGGCAGTATCGATTTTTCAACGCTAGTGGGGCTTCGTACAACTCGAGGACGTGCTACGCAGGTTTCTTTAAGATATAAAGTACTAGCTTTTCGCCCGCGGCTTCGCCCGCGTGGAACTCGGTTATATTGCGGTATAAAGCACAACTACACAACTATAAGAAAACTTCTCGTTTCAAACGTCACACAGCGCCATCGATCTATCATCTATCGATCAGTCATCGATCGATATCGGTCTATCATCGATCGATATCGGTCTATCATCGATCGATATTTTTGTTTTCTCTCGGGAACATCAATTTTTCCGGGATAAAAAGTAGCCTATTATTTAATCCGGACTTCTATCTTTACGTCTGCAAAATTTCAAAGCAATCGGTTCAGTTGTTACGGCGTGAAAGCGGAACAAACAAACAAACAAACAAACAAACAAACAAACAAACAAACTCACTTTCTGACTTATAATATTAGTAAGGATAGTAAGGATAAAGCTAGCATAATTTCGTATATTTATCGCACCTAAGAGGCATTTAACCAAATAAGAATCAAATTTACATACATACGGGTTTTTCTCACAGGGGTAGGCGGAGGCTACTTTTTCTACGATTCTGACATACCCCTTTTGCTTAAACATATTCATCAATCTCTTCACACATCCTCGTTTGTTCCGGGTACTCTTGACCTGACCTGTTTTTCTAACATCTCCGATTTGGATTAAGTAAGTAAATTTATTCTTAGAATACCCGCGAATAAATGAAGTTTTCATATGAAAAAAGTGGGTAGCGTAGCCTCTGTTTTCGTAGGTCTCATCAACTAAGTTTCCTCTCTGTCTCTCAAATATTGGCTATAAGATATCCCTTAAATGTACCTACAAAATTGAATCCTGCGGAAATCCGAAACATGATCTCACCTAAAACTGATGAGACCGGGCTTCAGAGAAAATCCCAATATCATTCACTAGCAACATCGAAAATCGAGTGACTGCGTTTCGAATTAAATGCCCGTAAGCGTCTAAGGGGACAGGTTAATTAACCCGTGGAAACCGTGTACGGTAAAAATCCCGGATGACGTCGTTCAATCCACCCCTATAGAGTACGCTGTAACCGGGAAATTGGACGAATATATCCTTGATTGATCATTAATTAGACATCATTTAGGAACTTTGTCACTTTAACGACATGTTTTTAAAGTAATACGCGACTGGAAAATTGACAGTGACGAGATACATAAATGATTACATGATTATGACGTTGGCTGTACGATGTAAATGAATGACCTTAAACTTAGAAACATAAACGTCACGCCTACATTCCGAAAGGGGTCGGGCAAAGGATAGGAAATATTACATTGATAAGTCTGTCTGTTTACGTTTCAGATCTCTTTTACAACAGTTTGCTAGCCCATCGCTTACAACGCATTCACTGCCACCAATACATATATGCGTTCGGCCAGTGCCACTGTTTGAAGGCACATGAGCGTTTGCGGAACTTAAATAAGGTGCGTCTTTATGGGTTGGCAGTGAATGATTTAACCTTACGACACCTACATAAGAAATGGAGAGATAATGAATACTGCATACCGAGATTCCGGGATTCGTATTTTTATACAAAACAGTTTACTAACGTAATACTTATTCTAAATTAAGTATGTGAGAGAAACTAAAATTATAAACTAGTAAGAAATCTCGAGACTTACGCCATATCCATATCAAGCTAACGCACCGTTGCTAATATTTCTTTAGAATTATCAAGAGATCATAAAAATAACGACTGCTCTTCGACGCAAAACTGTCATCAAGGGTCCCCACTAGGTACCTACCAGTCATGCAATCATTTTTAAAAATGGTCGTACCGTTATAAAAAAGGCATTTCTCCCACGGATGTCGTAAGAAGCGACCGACTGAAATAAGTTAGGGTATGCTTTAGGCGTCAGATTAGCAACCTGCCACTATTGTACCTCTTCCATCTATTGAAAACTAAAATTATACTAGAAATTGCTAGCGTTTCGTGTGATATAGAGGTACCTACTTACCTCTTTTGGGAATACAGGCGTAATGTTTGTATGTAAGTACTCAAAACTCGACAAAATACTTTACTTTCTACTCGTAGTAGGCATATGTACTGGGTTAAAAATATATAATTCTTTAGTATGTTACTTAAATTATATGGGAAAATATTATCAAACTTCCGGTGTGGGAGTTTGTTTCACCACGCCGTGGTAAAAATTGTACCACGTAGTGACGTAAATCCTCGTATCCTCGTCATTTCTTGTTTGAGAAATAAAAGAAAAATACGTGTACAATATTTTTTGTAATCTACCTGACGGGCTAAATAAATAATGATTTTTTTAAGCAACAACCCCATTGAATCTATATAGAAACGGTAACATTTCATCATCAATCAGGAATGTCACCGTTTCGACGTTGAAGTCTTTTATGGACGCCCAAGGACCTTTAAAGGTCACGGTTTGAAATCGTTACCAATTAACTATTTACATAACAAACTTAATCACGCCTGTGTTCCCAAATGGGGTTAGCAGAGCACATGGAACGTAACATAGAGAAACCAAAGACTATTTTACGCTTTCAGCCTCTTTTAAGTCGTAAGAGGCGACGATGGTTGAGGTTAACTTTAAAACTAAAAAAGATGCTAAACGTTGATACGAAATTTGAAACAATCATTTGAGAATGCAAGCGTGATGTATGTATGTATGTCTAATTAAATTTGACACCTCGAAGCTACGGTTGTGGACGAATGCGTTAAATAAGAGAATGATACTACAGAGCCTACCTAGATATTATATCGATCCGTGTACGTATTTATGACGGTACATAACGTAACGGTTATCCGAATGATCGTTGAGTAATAATAAAACCATATTACATCCTTGGTTGCCGTGATTTCCCCTGAGTTACCCAAAAAACTGTGATACAGTCCACAGTTACTTACATTTTGTAATATGTAGTTAAAAATACATTATTTTACAAACTTTTCCTGACCAACTCTATCACAGTTCTGTTGTCTCCTGACTTACGGGACAGAATAAAACAAAAAAGTTGATCGACCCCTTCTTAACGCGCAAACGACTGAACCAATTTAGCTGACACCTTCTTTTGAAATGAAATGAAACGAAATTTATTTATTCCAGAATATTTTCCATATAAAATAACGACAACGACACAAACATAAATTAAGACATAAGCTAGTTTTTATCTCGTAGGATTGTGAAAAACCAATTCCATGCAACATCTAGTCAAAATATAAATTGAAAATATTCGTATCATGCACCTAATTCATTCAATAAAACCCAATTAAGAACTAACCTACAAAACAGAAATAAGTACACAAAGAAACAAAGCAAAACTTTAATCAAACGTGTGCCAGTCACACAATAACTACAACACTCACACGTTCTGTAGCATAACGATAACGCACACAAACATACTAGAACCAGGCGGCGTACCCGCGAGTCAAACGAAAATAGATTGTATCCCACAGACATAAAATACCGTACGCCCGCAATATATTTGTGTAAAGACTAAAATAATGCATAGACATGAGTTTGCTCACGATATGTGACACCTAAAATAAGCGGCTGGATTCGGCTACATCCTTCAAATCCCTAGTTAATGCCAAGCGTCAAACACTAGCGGCAAGAGTTCTGCGTTTTTTTTTAAATTATGACTATATGAACGGTAAAAAGGTGCCGCAATACATCGGAGAAGAAAAACCAAAGCGGAAAGATTTCGTTCCACGCGAAAGTTCATCCTTTTATCGTCATTTCGGAGTTTAAAACAGCGATCTGTGGCTACATAGAACGACTATCGCGTTAAATGTTGCCACTTTACGGAACCTTAATTCCCCAAGTTTAGTAGTTACGCCTGGTCGTCGTTGCAAATTATAGGGTTTTTTTTTAAATACTTAATTCATTGAACAAAACATAAATGACATGCTACATGATTTATTGTCTTAGTAAAATATTACAAAATGACATTTTGCATAAATATTCATAAATACACTCAAAGGCACGAATGAAACAGACGATATTGCTGTCTCAAGACTAAGACTTGTGCAACTCAAAGGTTTGTTTAAGTTTAAAGCAATAAATTATAATGCTGGCCATGTCCGTTTAATTACTAATCGATAACACCATGATGACGAATTGATCAAAGGATTATAACGAATTAAAGTTTATTTTCCCATATTTTATTTTAAGCGGTATTTTTTAAGCCCAAAACATTTGTTTACAGCAAACACCCAAAATGTTTAGAAAGAAAGAAAGAAAGAAAGACATTTATTGATAGAAATAAGTTTAGACATAAGAATTCGATTTCAGATTTAAGAACCTAACCTAACCTAGCCGAAGTATTCCTAAAAAATAAAATACTTATACAGAAAAAGTCGGTATAAAAACCCCCAATATTAGGGGAAATTGTATTACGCTTGCAATACTATTCACGCGTTGCCATGCAGCCGCCAAAACAGTAACTAAGTTTTAGCGTTCCAGCTATTTGCCACACAATTGTTATTTACTATATCGGCGCACCCAATAAGGTAAATAAAGTGATCGTAGCAAAAAGTTACACGACAAAACGAAACTGCGAATTAGGTTAACTTCGGTCTCATTACGTTACCACTAGCGCCATCTACAATTCGGTGCCGGTACTACATGCAGCGCGAGCGAGCTGGCGGTAGCTCGTAACTATTTGGTAGTTCTAGCCACGTAGTGCTACGCCGTAGCTCGTAGCACTAGATGCGTAGCACGTATTGACCAACATGTGTTTTTAAGATAAGTGTTGTTATAAAAATGCGATAATGACGAAACATATGCATCATTATGTTGATAAGTAATGAAACAATAACGATGGATACAATAAACATAAACATAGTTCAGCGGGAAATTAAAATTATCCTTCCTGTGGCGAAGAATGAAACGGAAAACAGTTATAATACGTTATTATAGTTATAAATGTTAAAACATCTCTTTTGTTTATTTTTTTTAAAACTCTGCACATGGTAAGAAAAGTAATCCTGAAAAATACGAAGCATATTGCACCATTGTTGAACCAAAACCATTAAAAAAACACTTACCTTACGTAGACTCGTTGTTTCGCTGGTTGATGCTAAAAGCAATTACATTAGAAGAAAAACGTAAATCAGTCTAAAAATTACTACTAAACGTCCGACGAATCACAAAGCTGATAATATAATATAAGCATCTATTCGATAAAATATACAGTTCTACGGTACCGTTAGGTTGCTTCTAACAGGTAGGCACTCATGGAAGTCTAAAGGGGAGGCCTATGTTCAGCAGTGGATGTCTTATAGCTGAAATGATGATGATACGGTTTACGCCTTTGATGTATATCTGTTTATAAGTACCTACAGTACCATTATCATGAGTAACATTGAGCGTACAGTAGTATTAGAGTATTTTTAAATCTTAAATACTAAAATGACACTGCCGGTGTTGACTGCTTTTTTCAATTCTAAAGTAGTGCTGTGCCTCCACAATAAATAAACAAATAAATAGCAAAATTCAATAAATTCACAGAAAATCGCGTAAACTGCATGCATATCAAATCAAATTAGTTAGAATACTAAAGTTTTACGAAATCATCGAGGCCTGTGAATATCTTTTTAAATTACTAATTTTGTGTAAAAAAACCCTCTTAACTCTTCCTCAGACGAAACTATGTTACATGACACATTTTAACACATTCAGAATCAGGGACCCGGCTCCCGGGTTCTTCAAAACATTCGCGAGATACCGAGAACCCGGTAGCCGGGTTCATTTTGTACTAGCTTTAGACTACTCGGTTCCGCGCAGATGTTTTGATTTTAGGCTGGGTCGTGAATGTGTGAAAAAATGGCGTTACATACATAACAGTTTTGTGAAACGTCTACGGACAAGTCTGATACGAATTTCGCCAGTTAACTGCTTCGAACACTATGTTTCACACACAATATACCTAGTTCCACAAGAGTTGAAATGAACGATTACACAACTACATGAATAACTGATAGTATAAAAAGAAGAATTAATGAACGAGTAAATGGCAAAATCCCGCTGTCGTTAGGCCAGCATTACACCTGTAAGTTTTACTTACGCAAGTAGGGACGCAGCTATATGCTAAAAAGAGAGATGACTACTGCCATCTCATCCTAACTCATAGCTGTGTCCCTACTTACGTTAGTAAAACTTACAAGTGTAATGCTGGCCATACAGGACATATTTTTGTGCGAATGACCTCAACTCTCTTAGAAGTTAGTTACAAGTTACCGTGTCTGAAAAAGAATTAACTATATTCACAGTTTTTCTTCTAATGTCATTGCATACACGGTGGAAAATTACAAAGGGGTACACATCGCGCGGTGGTTTAAGATCGCTCGGCGAAACTAGTGGGGGTAATCGACGCATCGGGGGCAGCGCGGGGAGTTGAAGTGCGACTGATCTACCAATAACGTGTCGCCGTCCCACCCTCCCTCCTCGGATACCGAAACTGTATTACTGCGCATACCCCTTCTACTTTTTCCGAGCCATCTTAACTCGCTGCGACCTGTACAATAACGGGGTCCACACTGACCACATTCCACAACGAAGCCCAAGTGGCCTGCTATTGTTATGGCTGCCTCGCGAGGCGGCTCGATTAGTGAGGAGCCGGCTAATAATGGAAAGAAAACGGGTAAAACATGGAACTAAAAATGCTTACACAATATTGTTGCCATATCCTAGCGCTTAATGATAAAAATCTGTCAGATTTTACCGAAAATTGTACCGAAATTTTTTGAATGAATGAATGAACCGTTTTTTAAAACTGACCAGCAATTGATTCGTTCAGTAACTGATTTGGTATAAGTGTAATTTTAACAGCAATTGCTCAACGATTTGTATTTCTTTTCACAAACCGTCTTCAAAAGAGTAGAAAACTATTCAACTCTATACCTCATTAAAAACCAAACGCGAAATTTTCAAAATAATCATAAGTTGAGAACTATTAGCCTTGGCTGCTGTACGGTCAGCTACAAAAAAAGATGTCATCTAGTAATTCAATACTATATAAAATTTCACTGCGGTGACTATATTATGTGACATACAAACATGCATTCTTACCTTGAAATGCTGATGCGCCGCCTGCTCCTCGGCGTCGTATTTGTGTTTGATGTTCTCGATCCTCATTTGCTTCAAAATGCCTGCTACTTCGATTCTATAAGAAAACGAGAGAAGCGTTGTTACTACTTTATTTTTCTCATCTGCAAACAGGCCTAAGATGGTACAGTCAGCTGCAGAGAAAAGTAACCCCTTAGTAATGAGACATTGTATGGGCGGGGCCTTTTCTCTGCAGCTGTCCGTACATGTCTGCTTAGAATTTGTCTGTTTACTGTAAACATATAAAACCATGACTATTTCACGTTTTATAGCTACTTTAGATTCATGTATAGTCACCGGCACCAATATCTCATACAATAAGGCTGCAAAAACATCTGATACGACTTTATTACAAGAGGCAATATGACGTGTCAGATATTTTTGCACGCTCCGTCGTGGCAGATTTTAATGCTGGTGACTATACCAAGCGCATTTAACAAGCCGAATAGTCTGTATAATAAAGTTATTTTATAGAGCTATTGTCCAACGCGCTTTAATCCAGTCGACATCCCGACAGTCAACAAATTTTCGATTGCCGATAGTGGTGAACATCAAGTGCAGGTAGTTCGAAGAATCCGAGCTGGGACATTAACCTTTTGACCGCCAAGGCGCGAAGTGAAACGCTGTGCTCCTAACGCCAAAGACGTGAGTCGGCTCTTAGATAATGCTTGTTTTTTTTCGAATGGTGCTGTATTATTTTATTTAAATTAGGTATAAAATAACTTACACTACCTATAAATAAAGTAAACCTAGAAAAAATGTTGCAGCGTTTTATATTTCAGTTCTTTCGCAATAACTTCGACGCGCCATTTAACGTCGTGGCGTCACAGGCAATGACTTGCGATGACGTGATATGGCGTCTTTGGCGGTCAAAAGGTTAGCTAGTGTGATGCCCTGCTTCAGCTACTCGTGACCACGTTCGCGGTAAAACGCCGAGGTCTAATTAAAATTTTATAACGTAAAAAAGCCCCCGCGTAGCAATAAAATGAGAAACTCCGTGTCGCACAGAGAGCCATCGGGAGGCCAATGCTCGGGATCTCTCTGATGGACCGAAAAATGAACGAGTGGATTAGGCGAGTCACGAAAACCCGTGATGCGGTGGAAAAAATCGAAGGAGAAAGTGGAGATGGGCGGGGCACGTTGCCAGAATAGACGCTGAAGTAGAGACCTTGTGACAACTCTCGCAGGAACCACCTATGGGACGGAAGGACGACATCCACTAACAGGCTGGCAGAGATTGGATACATAACATACATTTACATACCTAAACGTAACGCCCTATTCCCTGCGGGGTAGGCAGTAACTACAGAGCGCCATTGGCTCTTATTCTGGCATACTTTTCTCGCTTCACTCACATTCATCACTCTCGTCATAAACGCTCGATGGTTTCAGGCACTTCTAATTTGGACCCTCTTTAGAACATCTCGAATCTGGTCAATATACTCGTACGGTCAGGGACTTTAATTCATGAGCCACCATGTCACTATGACGTTTACTGTGAATTGATTCCATGGTGGCTCATGAATTAAAGTCCTTAACTGTACGTTCTTCGAGTTCTTCGACACACTTCCCTAGTAGATTTGTTTAAACACCCTTGCTTCATCCATTCTCTCCACATGCCCTAACTAACGCTACATGCCTTTCTCTATCCTTGTTATAATACACATTCAGACCACACTTCTCTCTTATCACGCTATTACGCACCATATCAGTAAGTTGGTTGTAAGCCGTGTGGTGTCGGGCCTAGAATAGCACCTCTCCATTTCTTCCGTGGATGTCGTAAGAAGCGACTAAGGAAAGAAAGTTTAGGTATTCTTTAGGCGACAGGCTAGCAACCTGTCACTATTATATTACCTCTTACATCTGTTTTCAAAACCAAAATGATGCTAGAAGTGGCTGCGAAGCGTGAAATAGTCATAATCATGATTATGTCTATTTCACGTTTCGTGTGCTCTGCCTACCCCATTTGGGATAATAGGCGTGATTGTATGTATGTATGTATCAGTAAGTTTAATACCACTCATGCTTCGCAAAGAACGCATCTCAACCGCATTCAACCTAGTTTCATGTTTCTTCTGCCACACCCAACTCTCGCTGCCATACATCAAAGTAAAAGTAGGTACTAGAAAGAAAAGAAAGAAAGAAAGAAAGAAAGACATTTATTGACAACAATTTGACACAGACATAATAATGAACTTATCTAAAATACATAAATTATCCTAAATAAATAAATAATAATAACTTAAAAAGGGGAATGCCACTTCCGTGCCAAATAGCGCCAAAAGGGCCGCACTCAGCATAATATTGCGGCAAGCCGCAACGCTGATTTTCAGTGCGACCCCGGAAACTTAAAACTAGAAGAAGAAGAATTGAATTTAAACATTTTGCAGGTAGTTATTAAATTAAAACAATACAAGAACAGACTCACACATGAACGAATACAAAAAGAAATAACATTAGCGAGGGTAGGTTTAGAGGACTACTAGAGGTTTACTAGAAATTGCAATGTGCATTGGATCGTCAGTTGTGGGATAATGGAAAGGAGGCCTATGTCCGAAGCATACCCCGTTATCAATGTTGCAAATCCATTGAAAAAGCCAGGGATGGCACTGCACATATATTTTTTAATATGTGCCGACTTTTAAAAAAATATAATTTTTATACACCTTTTCATTTATAAATTTTAAGATTTAAAAGAAAACAAAACCTCTTTTCAGCCCGTAGGTAATTGTCATTTTTAAGTTAAACTTCATAATACCACCTATTACTTATTACGTCATTTATTTGTCAATTTTGATTTATTTAGAAGTGGAGCAGTCGATATCATAATCTAAAATGGGTTTTATACAGTAATAGGCGACAAAATTTAACGCCAAGTAACCTAGAAAAAATGTTAATAATTTATTCAGACAACAAAAATATAATATAAATCCGATAGTTTGCATGTAATTTTTATGTACCTTCCAATATGTCACATGTCGTGACATGACAGTGAAATAAATGTTGTGCGACAACCCTATGGCTTAGTTTCAATTAATCTGCAACACTGATAACGGGGTATGGTCCGAAGACGGACGACATAAAGGCTGCTATAGAGACAGATACATACATACAATCACGCCTATGTTCCCAAACGGGGCAGGCAGGGCATACGAAACTTGACATAGACAAACACCATGATCTTACTTATTTCACGCTTCACAGCCACTTCTAGGATTATTTTAGACTTAATAACAGGTGGAACAGGTATAATAGTGCCAGGTTGCTAGCCCATGGCCCACAATACACTAACTAACCCTTTCCCAGAGTCGTCTCTTATAACATCCACGGGAAGAAAGGGGGAGGTGCTATTCTAACCCGGCACCACACAGTCTAGCACTATAATATGATATTTGTTAAACGCCATTCCCTGTCCTCACCTGAAACTCATGTTGTCCTGGAGCCTCCGCAGCGACCCGAGGTACTCCTGCGAGCGCCCGCCGCGCACCTCCGTGAGCTGATACTCCACGTGCTTTATGCGCTCCGAGTATAATTGGAGCACGTTGCAGAGATAGATAGAGCAATAAAATCCATACTTCCATATCCATACTTAATATTATAAATGGGAAAGTGTGTTTTTTGTCCGTTTTTCACGGCTAAACGGGGCGACGGATTGACGTGATTTTTTGGGTGGAGATAGTTAAAAGGATGGAGAGTGACATAGGCTACTTTTTGTCTCTTCATAACCCCCCCCACTTCCCTTAAATCCTTCTTAACGCGAGCGAAGCCGCGCGCTTAAGGTAGTCCGCGGGGTAAAGCTAGTATAATATTTGATTAAGTCCGTTCCCTCACCTGACTCTCATGTTGTCCTGGAGCCTCCGCAGCGGCCCGAGGTACTCCTGCGAGCGTCCCCCGCGGACCTCCGTGAGCAGGTACTCCACGTGCTTTATGCGCTCCGAGTACAATTGTAACACGTTGTAGAGACAAATAGAGGAATAAAATCCATACTTCCATAACCATATACTTACCTTTTATTTGTTTGTTTGTCCGTCGTTCACGGCTAAACGGTGCGACGGATTGACGTGATTTTTTGGGTGGAGATAGTTAAAAGTGTACGATAACGTACATAAGAACGTTTTTTTTTGTCACTTTGTGATATGGCAACACTAAACTTTTTCAGTATATATTCAGATTCA